>CM028362.1:7060560-7335462 GCA_016624345.1 Platycodon grandiflorus
TAAATAAATAAATATGGACACAATGGTAAGAACGAACATGCCCTCCATCAGGACCAAATATCAATGGATATAGCACAAGGTAGAGTTGCAACATCTAATTGTAGTGTTTAATTAAGGAAATACAATTTTAACCTGATGCTCGTGCAAGTATAACAATTCCAAACTTCTAACTTATGTCATAGTTTTAGGCTTTTAGCAGAAACTAGATTAAATTTCATTCATTTTACCAGTGTACATATAACAATTAATATTGAAATGAACAAGGTGAATGTATATTCCAAGTACCATGAATTTTAAGGCTCCTGAAAACCAAAAACTACTAAAACATCACATACTTTGCATTTATAATACTCACTCCGTCCCGGAGCAAGAGTCATACTTTCCTTCTGCGTATGTTTCCCCCAACCCCCTCCCAAAAAAAAAAGGTCAGTATTTTCAAATTTAAGCTACAAATTTTCAAAAAAAATTCAATTTCTTTTTTCTTTTTTAATGTGTGATGTTAATCTTACTGTGCCGTACAAAAAACAAAAAAAAAGATACTAATTTTAGTATAATTTGAAAATAAATATAGAAGTAAGAGTCAAGCTAAAAAAGTTTGATTTTTTAAATGTGACACTCTCTTTTTAATTTCTCTTTTAGGTGGAGGGAGCATTTAAACTAAGAGTATGTATATACAAGATTTTAACTACAGAAATGCATAGAACACCTAACAGCATTTTCTGTACATTTCTGTTCATAAATTTCTGTGAACACATCAAATTACTATAACTAATTGGTACGCAACATAGTGATGCTTGTCTGGTACGCAACATAATGATTCTTTTTACCTGTTATTTGAACTATCATAGAATGAAATTTCTACTAAATAACATCCAAAATGGAATGAATATTATTCCATGCATGTCAAACTAGCAATAACTATATACATGCAACTAATTCAATTTTCTAGGAGAATTTTAGTATTCGCGATAAAACTAAACATTAAAAATGACATTTTCAACTCAAAATTCACACACTTAAGTAATGATTGATATCCAACAAGAAAAACAAATGTTACCAATTAACCGAATGATATGGACGGGGACTTGGGTGTTACCTCTTGCAAGCAACGAATCAAAACGTCGCCGGGTTCACCCTTGAGCACTAACAACCGCGAACCAAGCTTCTTTAAACTAGAATCAAGATCATCCAGGCTTTCTAACAAGAACCGAATACGGTTCAATCCTGCAAGCTTCGAACCGGGAGAGAATGTAGTGGGATCCGGCTCCATGTAATGCGGGTCAATTACGAAAACCGGGTAAACATAATTAGAGCCCTTTGTTGCGTGCTCGAGAGCCGGATTGTCATGGATCCGAAGACCCTTCCGGAACCAAATCAAGGAGTTGGACGCCCCGGACGACATAGATGGGTTTGTAAATGTTTTGTGGGAAGTTAAGTGAGAGAAACGGCACGAAATTGCGGATCGCATTGAAGAGAAGATAAAATTGCTTTTCGAACAGGGAAATTATTTCCCGCCTTAAATGGGCATGGAAAATGATTAAATGAAAGTGTTTGAGCTTGGAGACGTGGTTTAATTTCAACTTCGAATGTTTTTAGCGAACAGTGCGCGATTCCATGCATGAGCTTACTTTAGAAATTTGAGATGAGTTCCCAAATACTCTTACTCCAGTTTGAACTTTGAACCGTTGGTTGATAAGGCGCCACGTAGTCTATTCACGTTCGGCTCTCTCTTCGCAGGCGTCATGTCATGTCATGATGTGTCTCGGAGAAGTTATTTTACGGCCAAAATACAAAAATCTGCAGCCTAATATTGATGTAGTGCTACCTAAAATAAATTTTTTGTCACTTTCATCCATCCATGATATTACAAATTATCCCACTTTGCTGACAGACATTAAAAATAGTGACTGAAATGGACATGTACTAATTACTTGAGGAGAGGTACTTTAATTATTTGGATTGGGGTGCCATGTTAAATTTAATTAAAATTAAAATAATAATTTTTTTTGTCATCCTAAAAGATATTAAAGCCCTTAATTCTGGTTCCATGTGAGGGGTATTAAAGCCTTTCGGCTACCTCTAGAGATGGGAACCACCCATTTTTGGTCCTCCTTTAATTAAGATATTAAAGCGCTCCTAGATTCTACTGAATGTACGTTAAAATATACTTTGAGAAAAGGAAATACGTATGCTGATTATCTGGCAAATATGAGAGCTGATCAAGTCTTGCATCTTGGGCAGATGTCGGAGCCAAACAACGAGTTGAAAATATTATTAGGAATTGATAGTAAAGAGGTTGCTTTCCCGAGGTTTTAGCTAGCTAGCTAGTTCTTTTCTTTCTCTTTGTTGTTTTTTCCTTTCCGACTATATATATACACACACTCACTCACTTGTGTGTCTTTGCGAGTTGCTGACTTCTATTTTGAACAAGCGCTAATTGTACTCGCTCCGTCCCTAAATAAGTTTTCATTTTTAAAATTTTCTTGTTTCTAATTATATGAATCTTTATTTTTTGTATAGTTTTATTAATTTGACCTTTGATACACATAATGTCTTATGTATTAGTGTAGACTTCTTATGTTATATGTATACATGTCGTCATTAAATTACATGCATGAACAAGTCTCAGGTGTCACAATTGAGTATCAAAAAGTACATCAGAAAGTGAGATTCACAAGACAATTCGAACTGTTTCTTCTTTGAGTGACTCGACTGTTTAGGCTTGTTATTATGCGACTACGAGTTATTCGACTGTTTACTAGTATTTTGAAGCTGTATGATTCTTCAAAATAGACTAGTCAACAGAGCAAAATTATCTGTAACACCTTCATTGTAAAAGTTAGAAGCATAGTATTGTTAGTTTGTAGGATTCTGTTTGACTGATGGTTTGTTTTCTAGTTGTTGTTGTTGTTTTTTTTTTTAATCTCTTCGTTTATAATTTAAATTAAGCATGTGTTAGATTCCTAATTAAGCACATATTATCACATAAAGGGGGAAAGATTTCTGGAAAAAGCCATTTCTTCAATTTGTATGGCGAGTTACATAACAACTTCATGCAGAAACTAGACTATATATATTACAAAAGCAAATTTCACTTCATAAGAATCTATAGTCACATAAATAGATACCGTAACATAAATTTAAAACCTCTCCTTTCTAATACATCAATAAAAATACCTCGAGTATAACAATTAATTAATATTAAATAAAACACTCGGTTTTTTTCGCATAAGGAATGCGATCAAAGACCATTCCCCAATTGGGTATCGCTCGCTAAGCAATTTTAATTTAGTGGATTATGCATTCCCCAATTAGCTAGGCATGTTGAGGGTATCGCTCACTAATCAACTTAACATTGTCGATCACTGGACCACAGAGAGAACCAGAGTTGTCACTCTTCATGTGATAATATGTGCTTAGGAACCTAACCCGTGTGCGATATGAATCGGCCTTGAACCTAAGTTTTCCGAGCTTGAATCCGCCTTTGCCACTTGATACGTAAGGAACCTGCACCGTAACCCTCCCTGCAAAAGCCTCTACCATCATGGACCCTTCACAAGAATTCTTAGCATCCCCCACGGCAAATGTGAGGACATAAAACTTTCCAGGTTTGGTCTTAACAATTTGGGCAATGGCACTTTCTTTTCCAGCTACTAGCTCCACGGCCCGTTTGCCCACTGGCACGGCATAGTGTTCCGAGTCTAGGTATTTTACGGCTTTTAAGGATTCGATCATCCAACCAGGTAATGGAGAATGGTCATCCTCGATATTGGGAGGAATTAGGACACCCCCTTCTAATGCATTAGGCAACACGAATGGACCCTCTTCAAAATCGCCATTCTTCATTAAATTCTCTGCAATAGCAAATAAAAAAATTAGAAAAAAATAATGTAAGATGTACCCATAACTATAATCTGTAATACTTGAGAAGTTATTTGGAGTTGGTTTCAAAAAAAAAAGTTATTTGGAGTGGGCTGAAACTTACCTCTAGTTCTTTTGGGAGTTTTCAAGGCCTTCAATGCAACAGAATCAATAAGTGGGCCACAAGCTGGGTCTTTCTCCACACTTGGGTTATGGATTACGATCTCCAAATTACTGGACTCTGCCAAGAAGCCCCATGAGTATGTGTCCCAACCATTGCTACTATACATGGTTTGCATTGGTAGGATTCCCCAGTCATAGGCCTCGGAATTCGGCGATACCGACACGTTCAATTTTTCCTCTTGTGCACAAGTTCTAGCCACATTGAATGATAGGGAATAGAACAGTCCCTTTGTGACCTTGACCTTAGTCTTTATCGACGCATCTTCCCGAGCCGGACAGCATAATCTCCGTCGGGGACAACAAGCAACATGTCACCTTGTTTTTGACCAGATTTTATGTACTCGACGTAACCCGAGATCTCCCAACTTGGTATGGCGTGGCGGTCCAGCACTTTGGTGCCTTTCATTTGGGACGGCTTTGGGCCTAACTCGAACTTGCCATTAGGCAATATTCCTGAAACATGAATTAAGAGAATATTCTTAATTATTTTTCTCTCTCAAAGTAGAGGATTAGGATTAGGATTAGGCAGTGATCTATGATCAGTTTAGGGAACAACTGTTGCCACCAATTCTCTCGTTGGAGGAATAAGATAAGAAAAAGAAAAGAAAAGAAAAGTGTGCTGTGAACATGCCATCACGTGTATTTGTTGATTGATCACGTGACAAATGGGCATGGCCAATTTTGTCTTTTCCCGTGCCTGGAAATATGAGAAGTGATAACATGGCTTACATAACGTGGTGCTAAGATTGGTAAAAGCAAACAAAAGTTGTTTCTTTTAAATGGGAAAGACTGATGCTACATTTATGATTTATCTACGTTACTAGCATGTGGGTGTGGAGTTAGTAAATGACAGTTGAACCAACCTTGCTGCTGGGAGATCGGTAAAAGAGCTAGCTAAGTATCTACAATGAGTTCAATACTAATGTCAAAATTTTCCAAGGATTTGCAGTCATGTTACATATACAAAACCTTAAAATATTGATAGAAAATTAATGTTTACACTAATGCATCAGATTGTATTGTGCGGACTTTCTTGCTAAGTTTGGAACGTCCCACGAGCTTCCTTTGTGTACCTCTTTGTGTACCTTGTGGATGGAATCTATCCGGACCTCATCCTCTTTTTCAAAGCAGATGAAGCGGGTACTAGTTTATTAGAGTTCAGGTCTCTTTTTTTTTTTTTTTCTGTCACACACAAAAATTTTTTAATTAAACTACGTTGAGTGGATCCAATGTGCGATGAGGCAGGAAAAAGATATTTAAATGTAATGATCGGGCATTATTTTAGGTACATTATTCTTATGTGTTAATCATTTTCCACAAAAAAAAAAAAAAGTTGCTTACGCGAGTAGTACCGCGGATACAAGTTTCTAAAAATTCTAAGGTCAATAATAGTTCAATTGATTGCCTGTAGTGTAGACACAAAACCTTACATATGCACAATAATTTTCAAGTATAGTTACCCCTTGACCAGGTCAAGAATCAGGCAATAAGACTGTTGAGTATATTACACAAATTTTATACATATCTTAAAGTGTGAGATTTCAAATATTCCATATTTATGGTAGGCCAACAACATGGCAGATAATTAATAGTGGAGGGCGCAAGTCCCCCCAGTGGAAGAGGTTATTAATCACAGCAGTGCAGTGTAAATTACAAATTTGTCCTTGCAAAACATGGCCCTGCAGGCTAGGTTTGTGCTTGTGTTGTGTTCTTGCACAATGAGAAGTGACTATCCTTATGGTTAGGACACAACTGGGAAATTCCAAATCTTGATTTAAAATAGTCCCTACTAGTCATTTTTTGTTTTTTTTGTTTTATAGGAACGTTAGAGGGATCGAACCTGATAACTTATGTTGTGTGTAACTTCAACTCTATTACTGAACAACCCTTTAATGACTCATGTACACCTTTAAGCATCCTTGATCACTCATTAAACTCGTAATTTCAAATAAATTAATACGGCTACAGCGTTAAAGATATTCTCGTGTTTATGGTATATACTTCTTGGTCGCCCTAGCTAGCTACTTCGATTTTTGAAAATGGCTATGGAATTAAGAACATACTGCTCACCAAATAATAACAACCAAATTCTAAAGCAAAAAAGAAGATCAAATATATGTATGCATAGATCGATCGGCTAACAGAAAATGTAATTTTAATTAAGCAAAGATAAAGTCTTAGGAAGGAAGCATACCATCAGTGAAGGATAATGCAACATGGCACGTTACTGAAAGTAGCAGCAATGTCACAGTAAACCTCTTCATTTTCACGCACCAGAGGAGAAGAATAGTGGGAGGAGGAGAGGAGGAGGAGGGAGAGTGTGTGTGTGTGTGTCGAAATGACAGGGGTAAGCACTGGCTTTTATCTATTTCTGTTCAGGAGAAAGCCACTGACTTTTGAGAAATTGACAGGAAATGCCACTGGAACTTTCTTTAGGAGTTGCTCCCTCCCAATCCCATTGACCAGGGTTAGAAATCACATTTTAACTCTTAAAGTAAACATTGACCATTTTTTAATCGGTATTTGATACTCCATTCGTCTCAAATGAATTTCTTTTCTTAAAAATATATATTTATCTTTAAAGTAATGTTCTTATATATTCTAAGGAAGTTAGGAAATTTATACTTTATCAAATATAATGTCTAATGTGCATTTGTAGTTATATAATGCGGCCATAAAGGTGCTTGTATCTAGTTATGTCATTAACCGCTTTAGTTTTTAATCAAGACGCTCTAGAGTATAGAATTTTTAACCAACACACTTCAAGTGTGTTTTATTTTACTTGTGCATAATATTTTTTAGTTTGTACTATAGGTGTCTTGGTTGAAAATTAGAATATTAATAGCATAGCTTAGTTTTATATATGCTACCAGAAGGCTTTAAAATTAACTTACTTAATTTTCTCAAAAAGTACTAGGAAAAAAAAAAAAAGATAGTTACTTTGGGATAAGGGAGTATATTTTGAGATAATTGTAGGAAATAATACTAAACTTTTAAATTTACTCTAGAAGTATTATGCATCTCTCTTATTTTCCGTTTTTTTTTTTTTTTTGATGATAAGTACTATGAATATTATGTTTTACTATAATTTTTTACAGAATAAATGAAAAGCTTATATGAAACAAAAAGTGATGTTCGTTGGACAGTTAAGCTCGAATCAATCAACGTTCAACTCGATATTTCTATTGAAAATATCAACCTACTTGAGGTTGACTCGGAAAAAAGTTTGTTTGAGATTGTTTTAAGAACAAACCAAGACAAATTATTGAACATCATTTCAAATTCGCTAAAATTACCAAACAAACACAACTCGACTCGGCTCATTTTCAACCCTTCCTAAATCCAAGTAAGATAGATGACCTGTTTTACAACGCAGCTAGAGGTTTGAAAGGTGTTGGCTTTCATTATACGAGGTTTTGGGTCACAATAAATAAAAAAGAAAGGTGGAGAATAGATGACTCAGTTCTCTCTCTCTGTGATTGATCTATTATACTATTAATTGGCTGTTTAATTATTGCCTTAATTACTAGAACATGGAATATAAACTTTAATTTATTGAAATGATTGGGATGAATAAATCTAATTCCATGAACAAAATCTTTCTGTTGTGGGTTCCTGGGAATGTTTTTTTTTTTTTTTTTTTGGTTTTTTTGGATTTAAAATTTATAATACTTTGCAATTTACAATAATACTAATATAAACAAAAGCTAACATGTGCTCTAAGGTTAAAAACCTAATTATAGTATGTTTTGCATCAAAATCTTTCTTAGTGACACTAAAACTTGTGTATGGGGGTGGTCAATGAGGCCAGGGCTGGCCCAAGGGTATAGCCACTAAAGCCCTAGCTTTAGGTCTCAAAAAAATACAGGAAATTGCTGGTCGGTCTACTTTCTGAATTTTTTTTTCTCTTCAGTCAACTTTTTTTTTTAAACCGCTAAAAGGCACTTTGAGAATTTTCTTCCTAAAATGCCCTCACCAACATCGTTGCTTCAGATTTGAGGTTCGAATTGATGTATAAATGATTTCAATAATATAGTCTTCCCTCATGTTTGGGTATCGATTTCCATGCATAGAATACAAATTTGATCAAATTTGAATTTTTTGAGTTCATCCCGTTTTTCTTTGTTCTTGGGCTGTTTTGGTCACTTTAATCTATGTTTTAAGCTTCGAATTTGTTTAAAATCAATCTCATATTGTTATCCTAACTTAGTACTACATTTGTGCACAATTTTTCTACAAAAAAAAAATACTATTTTCGAGATCCAAATCGAGCTTGGCAGCGTGCTGTCCGAAAACAGAGGGAGATGTTCTTAGACTGATTTTGTGATTTTAATCAATGATTTGAGTTTGGATTTTGTATAATATCAATATCATACTGTTACAGGAAGTCAATACCATGTTTTTAAGTAAATTTCTCAACCAAAACCAACCATTTTGATCGATTTTGATATTATATTAAATTGGGCATCGAGATGCCTTAAATTAGGCATCGAAATGCCTTAAATTGGGCATCGGGATGCCTTTAATTCACCAATCGCAGTATGCTAACCCCTGCGACTTGATCGGATAGGGTGAACTTCGGGTCGATCCCCTTTGATAAATTTTCAACCGATTTAGTCCCCTATACTTGTTTTCAACCGGAAAAAGACACTTTTGTTGCGAAATATCGTCTATGCCCTTAAAAAACACAGAACATGCACGATATGCATCGCATAACAAAATTGATGCATCGTAGTTCAAAGTGTGCATTGCGATGCACAAATTGTACTAAAAAATATTGTTTTGTTGCATCGCGATGCATGAAAATTCCTTAAGAGTTCAAAATGGGCGTCATGCCCATAATTTTTGCCTTCACGCCTGTTCCAAATTTAATGCATCGCGATGCACAAAATTGTACTAAAAATTACTGTTTTGTGCATCATGATGCACAACTTTTATTCCAGATGCACAACTTTTAATCGACATTATACTTGCGATACATCAAAAATATGCATCGTGATGCACAAACTTGTACTAAAAAGTACTGTTTTTATGCATCGCGATGCACAAATTTTATTTTCGATGCATAACTTTTAATCGACATTACATTTGCGATGGATCAAAAGTGTGCATCGTAATGCATAAAATTCTACTAAACACGTACTGTTTTGTTGCATCGCGATGCATGAAATTTATATCCGATTAAAAGACATGAAAGGAAGAAGACGTACAACAAAAGAAAAAGAGACAGACTTGAAAGAAAAGAATTGAAAACACTAAAGAAATCACATACCTTGGTTGGACGTATTTTCTTCCATTATATACATTAGAAGATATAAAATTCCAATGATTGAGTCAATTAATCAATCTAAGCTTACTGATTACACCTATAAATTTACATTGAAGATATTTGTCATGAATACTACATGCATGGAGTAAAGAAAAGTAAGACTAATTGTATACAATGAATTTGAACTATACAAAATAGAGCTAACTAAGATATGTAATAATAAGATATGTAATAAATCATTCGTTCACACAACTTGAGATTTAAATAAGTATATTTGTTCACTATATATAAAGTTGACATTCAAGTAATATATTTTTAGTGTGAGAAAAATGCAAAATTAACAAACTAAATAATTAAAAGACACAGGTTGAGATTTAATTAAGGATATTAAAAATTAAGAATATTTAATAAGGGTAAGAAATCGCAATGGAAGGAAATTAGAGATTTACAGCAGTAAATTAAGGCATACACAGCTTAAAACATATTTTAGGTTATTTAGAGGGGTAATTTTGAAACAATTGGTCAATTTATCACTTAAAATGAACTTTATCAGTTGAAAACAAATATAAAGGTTTGAAGCAGTTGAAAATCTGTAAAATAGTACCGACGCACAATTATTTATTTTTAAAATGCCTCACTTTAGAGTTTGTTTTAGGTTTCTATAAGTGTTGGGATGACCCAATTAAGGCAAAACATACTATCCAATCCATTAAAATATCATACATCCTTCGTCTCAAAATAATACTCTCCTATTTCTATTGAATATACATGTGTTTTAAAAAAGTGTTTATATACTTATTTTAGTATTTTTTTTTAAATTTATTTATAGTTTTGTCAAATCAATGAGATGTATTTATTTGTGTCAAATCAATGAGATGTAGTATTTATTTACTCATTTCACATGTAAATGGATATATTAGACAGTTAAACCGAATCTTTTAAATTATTGTGAAAGGTTTTAAAATACTTCTAAAAGTTAAAAAAAAAAATTAGGAGGGAGAAAGTGTGATGTTGGAAGATAACGAGGTTTCGAGTGGTGGAGGTTTAATGACAAAGTCGCTCGAGAGCGCACATGATTGTCGGTCCAAGGGTATACCTGTACTTTTTCGATTGTTATCTTAGCCCCCCCTCCCCCACTGATTTGATCAAGCATAGGCGTAAACTAGTACTCCCTCCGTCCTAAAATTATTGTCCTGTTTGACTTTTTGGTAAACATTTTTCAAACGAATTGACATATATTTTTCTTTTTTCAAAATCATAAACATGTAATTCGTCTTTAAAAGTACTAATTACATGTTTAAAAAAGTCAACAACAATAATTTCAGAGGAGTTTTTTTCTCATTAATCTATTTTTTCTATTTTATTTTTTATTTTCTTAAGAATAATGTTACAGTACAAAATCTAATTAATTTACAACTATCTTTAAAATTTGTATAGGTAACAACTATCTAATTGAGTACTCAAACCAATTTTTTTTGAGTCAGTTACCCGTGCAAGGGCGTATGCCCAAGTTATTCGCCCTATTCATTCATTTAATAATTACTTCCCAAGAACTAAATTACAAATATCAAACTCGAGTGAATCGATTCAAAAACACATACAACAAGCAACCACTTAAAAGTCTTGAATTAATCCTTCTAGTTAATTACTACTTGTTTCTATGTCTTTAAAAGCAAACACTAAGGCCTTAATCGATACATGAAAATAAAATTAATTTCGCAGAATCGATTACTAGTAATGAGATTTCACTGAAATAGATGAAAAGATGATTCCTAAAACGTGTTTGGTAGCATAAAAAATGTGATTACTAATGTAGTATAAATTTTTATTACATTGTTTGATAAGAAGCAAAATAAATTGGAATACAAAGATAAAATTAAGGCAATTGACAACATTACCCCAATGTAAACAAGTACTTGTTAATGACTTTCATGAAGTAAAGAAAAAAAAAGAGACATTAACGTTATTACTGCTCCACAAATAACAAGTTCTTCATTCTCTTTTAATTTTGGTGAAAATTTTAAATTATCCAACATCAATAAAGCAAGAAAAAATTATTAAATTAAAACAAAAAAACTAACGTTATAGTAAAACTAGTTCAAATAAAAATAGTGTAAACATTTCTCTTATATAGTTTCAAGCAGATGAATCACCCACTCTTCTTCTTCATCATTTCCAATTGTGAAAATTAACACTACAATAATAAATTATAAATTATTATTAACAAAATTAAATCAAATGAGAATAGTTAGATAAATCTTATGAAAAGCCAAATAACAACGACGACTAAAAGTAACGGCAGAAAATAGTTGAAACCAAATGAAATTATAAATATAAAGCAAATATTTGACCTAATAGAATGATATTATTGTCTTTTTACATGAATTCCAACTAATAGGAATCCAAATATCACCTCCTCCATCAAGATTGTGATTCTTTAAATTTTAGTAATCAATACCAAGATTTTTGTAATCTATTCATATTCCAAATATAATTCTTGTACCACCAAACGTTATTAATTAATACCATGAAATTAATTCTACAGAATCGATTCCAATTCCATGTACCAATCGAGGCCTAAGAATATTATGATAGTCAATAAGAATGTAATATTATTAGTTTCTTTAGTCAAATTGAACATCTCAATTCATCGTTTAAAGACATAATACTCTTGTTGGGAATATTCAACTATTCACTTATTATAATATCTTCAAGTGAAAATTCCTTATTTACTTAAAATTTACTTGTAACCATAAATCATAACCTATCTAGGGTTAGGATAACTTGTTTAGATTTGATTAGTAGCCTGTGTACTACATACTCATTTAAACGACCTTAGATCATCCCGACTCACTATGACAGGACAACTAAATAGAGTGATAACCAAAGACTCAATACTGCTACTGATCTCTTTAGGACTCCAAGCATCAAGCTGATAGAAGAAACTCAAAGAAGCCACGTCACCGACTAATGTCCAAGGCAAAGCTCAAACTGACTCTTAGAGCCCGTTTGGTACCTAAAAGTGTTTTAAAAGCCGTTTTAAAAACGTGTTTTAAAAATGGAGGTCTTTCCTTATAAATACGTTTGAGATATCACTAATACATAGCTTTTTCCTAGAGCGTTTAAAAACTTGCGTTTTGGGAAAAGAATTTTAAAACGCATGAAAACGCTTTCCCGATTGAAACACATTTTTGCAAATAAGTGTTTTATCTCTGCGTTTTGGCCAAAACGCTCGACCAAACGGGCTCTTAGTAACTGATGCCCAACCCAAGTCCCGAAAACTCATATCAGCTGATCACGACTTCAACTGATAAAAATGAATATATTTTTAGATTTTCTAAAAATATATTTTCTACACTGCCATAAAGTATTTCAACGAGGCCCCTGCCATAAAGTACTTCAGCTGATGCTCTTCACGTGGCCCTAGTCATAAAGTACTCTATGATGTGACAATACTTCAAAGCTTTTCAAACACGTAAAAGTTCTCTTTAAAAGAAGATTTTACTGTCCTCTTCAAAAGCCCCAAATCCCGAACTCAGCCTTCAAGGTTTTTGAATTCAACCACTACAAGAAAAAATTCAACAGTTGGATTAAAGCATCTCTCAAATGGCTTCCCTCATCTCTATCACTATAAATACCCCAAGCATCTGCTCGAGCTTAAGTATGGTGGATATTATGATATACTAAGAAACATAGTGAAAAATACTTGAACTAGTATATCACAGCAAAAGCTTGTGGAAGAAAGGAAAGATAGAGGTGTGCAAGAACAATACACTTGTAATGTTAGAGTCTATACAAGCGAGCCATATCAGTCATCTACCGATTGCCCTTGAAGCTCATCTTCATCAGCCTCTCAAAAGTTTGAAGGATGAAGATTTCACGTACCAAGTGTATGAGGAGAAGAAAGAGAGAAGAAGGAAAAAAATGTCCAAAAAGATCCAATCTGTTAGCGTCTTGTCTAGGGACTAGGTCTTCACTCCATATCTTATCCATACACACAGTCTTACTAATCTTTGTAATGGTTGGTGTGGATTTAATTACACAACATCGTATGAGTCGGGATATCCCCAAAAGGAATGTTCAAACTTTTTAGTTTGAAAATCGTTTTTAATATTCTAACTCATCTCACTTGCTTAAATCTCCGATCATCAAAGACAATTTTCCCAAATGTTTCTAGATGATGGTTCTGGAGATGGTAGCAAGTGAAATCGCAAATGGATAAAACATACATTTGCAAATCCCATTAGGAATAGACTACTTATAAGTTTTTCTTTAATAGATTAATTTATTTTTTGTAATATGTACTTAGGCTAGTTAGCTAAACAACATGTATAACTTGACTGAATTTTGTTATATGAATATCTTATGTAGTGACTGATCTTTAGTCACCTGCTGAATTCAATCTTGTGTTTTATTACTTTATATATCATTGCCTATCTTATTACTTTAAGTAAATTGCTCCTACATATGAACTGAACTTACTCGCATTACTATTCTATGTCTAAACTATCTTATTAAAAGCATCAGCAAGTATAACTCTTTATGTTTTATATCTTATACTCGTCACTTAGTTACCAGCTGATCCTATTAATCAACTGTTTAACGAACTTTCGTTGTCCATACGGATTACTTAGTGTGCCTATCTGATTTAGTTGATTGCTTGTCATAAGTTAGCTGATCCCATTAGCTAACTTACTCACTAACTGATCATTTCTTATTTTCTGCTCATACTGATAAGTCAGTATAATTCTTCATATCAGTTAGAATTTTCATAACTTAAAGTTTCAAAAACAAATTTTAAAGTTTGTTGAATAGGCTATTCAACCCCCCCCCGGCGCCTCTAGCCTATTCCTGAGTTATACCCGTTAGGAAATCGGGACCTACAACTCTCTTTATCCATAGTATTATTTATAAAATCTAAATTATAAAGCTCATTAATTTTTAAAGAGTTTCATTCTTCTTATAGCAAGAAATTGTAATAGTATACTCCCTCTGTTCCAAGTAAAAAGTATATTTTTGACTTTTTTTTTGTCAACTTAATTAAAGTTTGATCGATAATTTATATAAATTTATTTGTTTTTACAAAATTATGAAAGTTGTAATCTATAGTATTTTTAATGTAGTTTTTGATTAATGAAATTTTATTTTCTAAAATACAAGTAAAATATATAAATTTTTGATTTGATATAGTCATATGTTGACTTTTAAAAATGAAAAGTGGACAATTTGCCTAAAACGGAGGGAGTATATTATAGATTCACCAAAAAAGGGTAATAAAAGATGTAGATATTAGGTTAGAGTCTCCTATAAAAATAAAATCACAAAAGAGAAGAATATAAAAGTCTAAATTACAAAAAAAATGTGTACAAAAACTAATTTAAAATGTGTATACGAACTTAAATATTACATAATTTTTTGTGTCATTAATGAAGGATGGGGATGTTGTTTTAATTGTATTAGTCAATGATGAACTATGTATCTTATTTATATTTAAAAAGTATGTAAAAATTTTAAGAAAAAAGTGGCTGAGGCTTTGGAAACCCGAGTAAAAAGAAGAATAAATTGCTATATTACTCCTATATTGTATGTATACTGTATAGTAGTTAGTTACTGAATAGATTCCCGGCCGGTGTTGGAGAAAAGGTAGAAGACAAGAAAGAAGGTGGTAGAATTACAAAATAGTCCCGAAGGAAGGATGTCGTTATCCAAAAAGGCCTATCAGCAGGCACATGAAATGTTGGGGAAGAAGAACCAGAGAGAGCATGAGCCACGAGGTTTAACCTGGGACCGGGAAGATGATTGAAATTCCAAGATTCGTTCGTAGGTCAGTTCAGGTCAGACAGAGGCCCAGGGCAGGGCAGCGCAACGCTCTGGAACTGGCCAAGTACTCTAGAATATTTTAGCTCCATTCAATTCAATTCATTATTAAATGTAGGAAGGACTGAATTAAAGGGGGTTATGTCGACTGACAATCCCTCACAATTGAAGAATTATGGAGTAGAAAACTGAATTCCCAAGATCTGATTACTGACCAACCCAATCCCCCATGTGCATGTGCCGTTCAGGATTTCCATGGAGAATGCACTCAATCCCTCTCTCTCTCTCTCTCTCTCTCTCTCTCTCTCTCGCTTTAAGATTTCCTTCTTTATTCGGTTGATGAAGCCATCGGTTCAAACCTGTTTGAACGCAACACAACTTATTTTATCTTTTAAATGATTTTAAAGTTGTGTGTTGTTATTTACACCCATATATTTACTAAATACATCCCTTAAATATTTTTTATTACTCAAAATATTAAGTACACCTCCTCATAATTTTTTAATATACCTTTATAATATATTTTTCAAAATTAACCTACTCAATACTAAGTACACCCCACACCAAACAATATTATTCATATCTTTCCGACCCAAACCTCCCACCCCACAACCCCCCAAACCAACAAAGTGAAGCCCGCCTCCCCTCACCTTCATTTCTTTCACCCAGTGGCGGATTCACTCTTTGGGGTGGGGAAATTACTCCAAAAAAATTTGACTTACAAAATTGTAATTTTTAGATAGTGACCACACTCAAATTTTTTCTTTTTAAATCACGCACGGCAACAATGTGGTAGATACTAGTGGTGAATTGTAATTTCTAAGTTTTTATGTAATAGTTAAATTTTGTGATCTCACTAAAATATTTTCTCGATCATACCGCTTTCACCCCCCATCCAACACGGTGAAGCCTGCCTCACCTCACCCTCCTCTTTCACCCCCCAACCCCACCCCCGGTCGGCCCGCCTCCCTCTCCATCCTCTCTTTCAAACCCCTACTCCAAACAACTCACTATTTCTCCACCTTCCCCTTCCCCCCACCACACCCCCACCTCGCAAGCTTCTTCCCGCTTCTTTCTTGCTTTTATTTTTTTTTAAATACCGAACACCTATAGTGGTGTTTGACACCCACTAACTGAACATCACTATTGTTGTTCGACACCCTTACCAAACATCCTTTGCTATGTTTGGTAGGGCTACCGAACAGAAATAAAAAAAAAAAAAGACATTTATGTCAAAATTTATATTGACATTTTTATAATATATGAGGTGGAGTGTACTCAATAAATATATGAGTGTAAATAATAACTCTCTTTAAAGTTACGTTGTTTTTATACTTTACTTTCGTACTAATCACAATAATTAAATTATTAAAACCATACTATCTTCGATTCAAAGTAAGTGTCATTATTACAAAACTTTTTGGGTTAATTATACCACTAGTGCTTTGACTATTAGCTTTACACAAATAGTTCCTTAATAATTTTTTTTTAAATTTCAGTCCTTAGAGTATCAAAAAGTCACGCTGCTAGTCTTTTTGATGGATGTCGTTAAAAAATTCTGCTAACTCTTTCATGTGCAAGTCACATAACTTTTTTTTTGGGCATTAATGAAACTTTGCCTACATCTTCTTCTTTCCCCACCCCTCTCCCTCTCTCTCCAACCACTCAAGAACTGGTTGATTAACACACACATCCACACATACACACACAGTGGTTTCCCCACTCGCCGACTCTTTACATGTTGATTAACACACACACACACACACATAGTGGCTTCCCTTTTCATAACCAATCGTCGCAAACCCTCCCCATTCTAGTCCCTAAACCCAATTTTAAAGTCTTCCTCTGTCAATACCGACTTTTCATGATCACTGGCTATCAATAGTAGCACTCCATCCTTTTCAGCATCTAAATCCAGTGCTTAATAGTTCAAAAACGATACAACAATTTCATCAAGTACGTAATTACGAATTCATTATATCACCTAACAACAGAACATGAATCAAATCACCATCCAAAGTACACCAAATATGCTTTTGACTGCTCCGTGGCATCAAATACGTAATTACGAGCCAAAGAATGGTTCAAACCTTCACACTTAGATTCCCTAATTCTCATAGTCCTCAGATCCAAGGATCCTGCCTCGGTCTCGATAAGAAACAGGAGCCTCTGTTTCAAGAACGCGAGTGGCCTGCTTATAGGTACAGCCAATTTTAAAGTCTTCCCTGTCAACTCCCCCAGCCTCCCTCCCTCCGGTCCCTCCAATTTTAATGTCTTTCCCTGTCAATACCGACAAGATTTGTGATTGGGTTCGATTTTCGATCTTCAATGGTGGTGGGGAACTGGAGGTTTTTGATTTTCGATCTTCAGTGGAACCCATTACAGACTCAACTAGGAGAGCTCAGATTTGATTTGATCTTTGGAAATGGACGACGGTGGTGGTGGAACTAGCGGCAGAGGCGGTGGTGGTTCGGAGGGAGAGAAGTAGAAGGTTCAGGAAGTAGTGATAATGTAGATTTTTGTACATAACAATAATATTATATCTATTTTAATGATGAAATTCTAATTTTGCCCTTACTCAAACCCACGTGGAAGGCACATGGGTCACTTAACGAAAATTTTCTAACGGCATCCATCAAAAGGACTAGTTGCGTGACAATTTTAAACTTGTGGGACTGAAATTTGAAAAAACTTTGTTAAGCGACTACTGGTGAAAAAGTTAATAGTTAAGAGATTAATGGTGTAATTAACCCAAACTTTTTTGGTCTAAAAATAAGGTTTATTTTAAGTTTTTAATTTATAATTTTCTAATATACCCTATTCTCTTTTTTCAAATCCCAACAACTAATCTTCTTATCATTAATATTTTATCTTTTTTTCAATTATTATCTTTTCCTAATTTATCTTTCCAACTACTTTAATTAGTTCATGAAATAAGAATATACTCATCAATTTACATACTTTTTTTTTTTTAATATGTGTGTATCACACTAAAATAATACTTATTTTGAATAGAAGATAGTAATGTATAATCTGAAGAACGAGCACAATCCAGCTAATTCTTGTGGGTTTATGGAGGGAATTTATTTTTCTATTCCATTTTTTGTTTTGTTCCTTTTCGGTCGGCAATAATTCCAGAATTTTTTAAAGATGATCGGTCAGTCATGTGCGATAACTGCAATCGACAGGAAAGGAGTTGGCAGTTTTCAGCTGTCTGTAACCAAATCTATAACTCTCTTCTACTTCGGGAATTTGATTGAGAAAAATAGTTTATTTTAAATTTACAAAGTTTAAAAAATGAAAAAGAAAAAAGAAAAATAAGAACAGTTATCCATATTCATCTGTTTTAAGGGATTTTTATTTTATATAGAGAGAAGTGTAAAAAAAAAAAAAAAAAAGGAAAAAGACCTCGTATTATTTCACAAATTTCAAATTAATTTTGTAATTATTTTTCAAGCTATAAAATTTTGTACAAAAATTAATACCTTTCGTTCATATATAGGTATAGGATATTAGAAAACTTGATGGAATGCTTACTTAGATGTTAACTACTAGGCTCTCAGTGAGCATGAGCAGGAGTTACGTAGAAGTGTTTTTCCACCAATTTGTTGCTAAAATTAGCTGGTCAATGGAGTATTAACATATCTATTTGAACACATTTACTCTATTTTAGTATATTTTTTTTCTAAATCTCCATCTCCTTCTCACTGGCATACATTTTGTGGGTCATCCATCACCTCTAGTGTAAAGAAACGAATACAATTCAATGTATGTAATGTATGAGTTCCCGGCCAACTATTGAATGAATGAATTCTAATTACTTCTAATTAAGGCAAATAGATTGGTTTTGTAAGAAATTGAACGTAAGATTTTATGTGCCGAATTTGCATTGATTTCGTTAATAAGCAAAATGTGTGTTTTGTACTTATTGATTTTCAAAGAATACCAGCAATCGATTCAAAATGTCAGTTCAGATCCTCAAGTTCCTCCTCTTTCCTAATTTCTTACATTTAATTAAGAACTATGTGTACATCATATTGGGTACACTGTTTTGAGTTAAGAAATTTGGAACATGAAGAAATAGTGGTAAAGTGAAATATTTTCACAACGTCCTTGACAATTGGAATAGCTAGCCGCCTGTCCCTTAATTATTGTCTTGTTTGATTTGGTATATGGATTAAGAAAAAATAATTAATTTAATTATTAATATTAATATAATATATAATTTTTTTAATGTCTATGTATATATGGTCAATAATTAAAGTAAAAAAATAATAAAAATGATTTTTAAAAAAGAAAATTTTTAAATAAAATAATTATTTTAAAATGAATAAAAAAAAAGTCAATAATTTAGGTACGGGAGTATTTTTTTTGCTAGCTTTACGTACGCCTAGTTGATCAATTATGTGCCAAACTACCAATGGCCTCTAGCTAGTGCTGTCAAACAAGCCTAAAAGTCTTAACTTGTGATGCTGCACAAAATGACACGGTCAGGAACTCTCTGGAAACTTCGTGAAACTTGGATATCTGGGCTTGAGCTAAGGACCTGAAATGGACAGAAAACACGCTAGGGTGAATGCAGGGGCTTGCCCTGCTAAGACACTCCGGCGTGAGAATAAGAACTTGCTTATCAGTTGGACAGAGTCTTAGCTGATAAATAGTGAACGTACCTTGGACCAAGTACTGGCTTGGCTTTTATAGTGAAATGGAGTAATTTGTGGGCTGATTTTGAGGGATGTCAATCCCCATAATCAAGGAGGAGTAATTGCCGGGCATGATTGGGCTCAATCCCTGATTTTTAGCCTGTGATCTAGGGAGCGCGTAGACGTGGCCCGTTATTCTTGGAGACAGCTACTGGCCCGCTTGAGCGTGCTCGCGTTGCGCTATGCTCATGTGTCTCGTGCTCGTGTGTTCGCCGGTGCTCGCGCAGTGCTATGCTATTGGCCTGCCTTCTGGGCTAAAGTCCCTGCCCGAATATGTCCTGACCGGCGCATCCGGGCATCAAGATATTTTTGGTGTCATCAATGGCCCCCTGCTCCTTGTCCAAGAAGTATTTATGCTCGTGGCGAGGAGCAATCATGGTTGTTAGGCGTTTAGTTGGGCGACGTCATCTATGAAGTGACCGAAAGGACGGAAGGCTGCCGCTTGGGAAACCGTGCCTGTTTGGTTTCGAGGCGCATTAAATGCGGAGGGTAGGCCCAGGCCTAGGCCCGTAGGCGCCCGTTGGAGGCCCAGTAGCCTTGGAGGGAAAATGAAACCCTTAAATTGTCTTGAGCGACTCCTTTCGCCATTTTTACAGATTATTCTCTTCTTCTTCCGCCGCCGCTGCTAAGATCTTTCGTGGAGCTTCCTTCCTTCCAGAATTCTTGATGTACCAGTTGATACCTTCACAAGTTCATCCTCTTTCTGCACTATAACTCCAGGTATTTGCTCGCGCCCCTCTCTCAATTTCTCTGTTTTGCTTTTGAGTTTTCATTTTGGGGGTTTCGTTGATAGCCATGAATTGGTCATGGAAGGATGTTGTTTTGGGGCGTTGATCTTCCAGTGAGGAGGATTTTGTGTTGCGAACCCTCTGAGAGGGTTTAAGCCGTGCATTACGGTAGATCTTGGGTTTAGGGTTTCTCCCCTCTTTACCCCTTTTTGCTAATACCGTACTTAGTCAACCTCCTTTCTTCCCTTTGTAGTGATGTCATCCTCCGTTAGTCTTCGCGGTGCATCTGATTCAGAGGCCACCCATTCGGAGGAAGTTTTTGATTATGACCGCGAGCAAGGCTTGAGCGAGCCAAGCTCTGAGCCCACCCCTCCCACTTCTCCAGTGAGCGATTCCTCTAGCGAGGTCCAGGTCACCCGGGTAGTCGAAGCCCCGAGCACAGATGACGATTCAGCGAGCTCGAGCTCGCCGAGACTTGCTCGGGCCCGAGCTCGCGGTGTCCGCACAAAGCCAGCTTCCCTTTCAGGGACCTCGGATGATTTGTGGAGGTCTTTTGATGGAGATAGGGATGTTCAAAATTGGTTCTCTTCGTTAGGGGTGGACGAGCAAATGTATCGCGTTAAGATGCTCGATCCTCGGATTGATGATGTGGAGTTTCGTGACTACACAGATAGGGTGGTCTTCTTCTATGAGTTCTTTCACGTGGGATGGCGCTTGCCACTAGATCCTTTTATAGTTGAGTTCTTGATGGCTTCTCAGGCCGTCCCTTCCGATCTCATGTTGAACACTGCTCGAGTTCTGAGCTCGTTTATTGTATTGTGCCGTCTGCTCGGCTTCGAGCCCTCTCTGTCGGTGTTGAGGAAGTATTTCGTGTTCAGCACCGATAAAAGAACACAACGCATCTCTGCCCGCTCTAAACCCAAGTGTCCTCGTCTCTTTAGTGACTTCCCCAATAAGACCGAGAAGTGGGACGAGAAAGTTTTACTCGTGGAGTCACGACTTGGCTGGCCTTTCCCCCGCACGATAAGGCGGTGCCCCGAGAGGAGTGTTGATATTTCGTCGCCGGGAGATCGCGAACTGAATGCTGCGATAGAGAACGCTTTAGATATCGACGGCCAGACTCAAGCTTGGGCTTTCGACTGGAAGTCTCTGACTGGTGATATCGAGCTTTTGCGTCTGGCCGGTGTCCACCGTCTGCCCGTTGGGGGAATTCCTGCCCGGGTAACCATCATTGATGAGGTGCCACACCCTGCCTGGGGTCCTCATCCGGATGTGGTTTTCCCCAGCGATTGCTCAGCCTGTAAAGAACTCGGCGCCAGCTGTGTGGCGCCCCTGGATCCTTCTGGTCTGGCTTTGTTTTTCTGTGCTTTAGCTTAATATTCCCCTTGTTGTCGATCTGACATGATGTTTTGCTCGCAGAGATGAAGAAAGTGAATGTTGACTTGGCCATGAAGGGCAAGAGGGCTGCTGGCGAGCGTCGATCTACGCTTTCTGCTCTGCCCCCGGCAGCCGTGCCCAGAGTACCCACTGGAGATCCCAAAGTGGGCTCGTGGGACGGCCTCGGCAAATCTAAGGCTCCGGTGACCGCGCTCCTTCCACACGATCCTCTCCTCGGCGCTCCTCGGCTACCCGCTCGGAGGACGCCTCGACCCACCACTCGCCAGACCCAGCGCTCTCACCCTTCGTAAGAGAAAGAGTGGCGAGGAGGCTACCGAGCGCCCGTGCGCCCGGGGACCCGACGCCGCAGCGGGGACTTCTTGTCGAGGCTCCCCCAGCGAGCAAGCCTTCGTGGATGGAGCCGGGCTTTAAGATGCCGACCTCGCGGGAAGCTTCGATGGCCCTGACCGCGGAATTGGCTAATGTCCCGGTAATTGACCATATTGATCTCCGCGTTCGTGGAGGTGCTGCCATCTGCGGGCAGGGCATTGTGCAGAGGACTACCCACGCTGGTTTGGTACGCCGCAATTCCCGCGAGTCGAACGGGGTTTTGTTTGGCCAGGCTGGCATGGCCGCTTGTGAGGTAAACTTAGTCGTTCTTTTTGCCCTTTTGCTCACTTTCATCCTCATTTGTTCCGACTAACCATACGCTTTCGATGCCGACCAACTTCAACATGCTCGCCGCTCGGGCATCTGAGGCTTCGGCTAGGGTTGCTAATTTGAAGGGAGAGCTTAAGGGAATGGAGTCGCTGCTCGCCAAGCGGAATGGGCAGCTCATTGCCAAGGACAAGGAGGTTCTGGGTAAAACCGAAGATGTTGCTAGGCTTGAGGCCGAGCTAAAAGCCTTGAAAGAGCAGAACGAGCTCCTGAAGGGTACTGAGACGTCCCTCCGCTCCCGGAACGCTGAGCTTGAGCAGAAGGTTCCCCTGCTAGAGATGGAGAAGCTTGAGTTGGGTCGCGACTTGGAGAGGTTGGTGGCCTACGTGGAGAAGCTCAAGTCGACCAATGAGGATGAGATCAGTGCTCGCTACCGGGCGTCCGAGGCCTATCATGAGGATATGACCGAGGCGGTCTCCCCCTACTATGCCCAGGGGATTCAGCATGCTCTTCGGGTGCTCGGAGGGCTTGGTCTGAACGGGGTCACCGCTGACATCCTTGCCGACGTATCCTCGGCCGATTATGGGCCGAAGCTCGCCGGGGGCACGCTTGGTACCCCTTTGATGACGAGGACTTGGCCATGCTGAAGGAGTGTGACGAGCTGGAAGGTCGTGAGGAGTGGTCTCCTCCTACTCCTTTGGTGGTCAATGTCCGAACGGTGCTCGAGGCCCGTCGTCTCGCGGAAGAGACTATACCTGCTACTCCGGCCGCTGAAGCTCCAGATGGGAACCAGGCTGAGGTTGAGGGGACAACTGTTGAGGCGGCCGTTATCGAAGGAAATGTTGCGGCCCCTTAACTTTTCTTGTTATAGATGCTTTTGATTGGCCTGCGCGCCCTCTTCTTTTCCTTTATTTGTAAAGACTTCTTGTTTGTTTTAATGAAACTGTAGCTAGCCGTAACTTGCATCTTTCGTATTCTGTTCGGTCTTGCGAACATGTCTGGTCGTGGCTAATAATTGCTTCTTTCATGTTCTGTTCGGTCTTGCGAACATGTCTGGTCGTGGCTATTAATTGAGATAATTTTAACCAGATCCTGAAACAAAATAACTTTAACCAGAACTTGAAATTTTTACAAGTCTCAGATTCTGCCCGACTTTGCGAGCATTTAGGCTAAATGATAGATAATAAGTAGTTTAGTTCGAACTTGCGACTACAACTAATTATGGCCTATCATGACTTGAGTTTAAACAAGTCTCATGCCCTACTCGGTCTTGCGAGCATTGGGACAACTTGAAATATAACAAGCCGTTCTGCTCGATCTTGCGAGCGTCATGAGAACTAGTGATAAGTCTAATCACAATAACTTGAAATTTAACAAGTTTTATTTTTTGCTCGTTCTTGCGAGCATAATTGAATAACAGGAATGATAATAAAACATTAAATCAAGCTTTATTTCATTTATTGTCATGCTTCAGTTTACAAATCAACTTTTCGTAAGATCTTACCTATTGATAGTATCTCCTAAGATGATCTGCATGCCATGGGTGTTTTAGGTCAACTCCCTCCTTAGTTCGCAACATGTAGGTTCCTTCTTTGACTACTTTTGTGACTTGGAAGGGACCTTCCCAATTTGGCGAAAGTTTGCCCATTTCTACTCGCTGTCCGGTAGCTTCAATTTTTCGAAGAACCCAGTCGCCGATCATGAAAGATTTCTTGTGAACTCTTTTGTCATGATGACCCTTGGCCCTCTGCTTGTAGTTGATCATTCTCATTTTCGACTCCAGTCTTTTTTCTTCGAGCAGATCCATATCCATTAGCCGCTCATGGTCGTTTGTCTGCTCGTTGAATTTTGAGACTCTGATCGTTGGTAGGGCCATCTCCACCGGGCCATGGCCTCAGAACCATAAGTTAAGGCGAAAGGAGTTTCTCCTGTTGGCCCCCTGACCGTAGTTCTAACCGCCCAAAGTGCGGCGGGCAACTTATCTATCCATCTCCCTCGCTCTTCCTCAAGATTCCTTTGAGAGCGTGCAGACTCGCTTATTCCGGCCTCGCTCGTCCGTTGCCCGCGGTATGCAACCGAAGACTGCCAGTGTTTGATGTGCAGATTTTCACAAGCCCTCGTAAATCTTTCGGAGAATTGAGTTCCATGATCAGAGACGATTGCTCGGGGTACTCCGAAACGGCACCAGATGAAATCGTGTACAAAGTTGATGGCGTTTTCTTCTGTTATGCTCGCTAGAGGCTTAGCTTCAATCCATTTGGTAAAGTAATCAATTGCCACGATCACATATTTGCAATTTCCCCGGGCAAATGGGAAAGGTCCAATTAAATCTATTCCCCACATGTCGAATGGCCATGACGCAACCACCATTGATCGCTCGGTAGATGGTAGGGGTATGTCCGCGTATCGTTGGCATTTGTCGCATCTTCTGACGTAGTTTTCAGCTTCTCTTCTCAGGTTCATCCAGTAATAGCCCGCTGAGATTACTTTGTCTGCCAAAGTTCTGGCCCCTGGGTGACCCCCGCATACTCCTTCATGAACCTCGGCGAGAAGGCGTTCGGTCATTTCAGTCGTACACACCTTAACAAGGGTCTTGAGAATGATCGCCCAGTATAGAATTCCATCTATAACCGTGTATCGAGCGCGCGCTTTGTATCGTTCGAGCTTGATCTTTATCCTCGGGTAAAGTACCTTGCTCGATGTAATCCCGTAGCTCATCGATCCAACACCTCTCGGTGATCTCTATATCCAGGATTTTTGCTCGCTCGATTGCTGGCATCTCGATGTGCTCGATCATTACGGCGGGGTGGAGATGTGAGATTTGGCTTGCGATCTTGGACGATAGTCCGCTCGTATATTTTCTCGTTCGATCAATTCGATTAATTCCCAAAATTGCATTCGGCTAGCAACTCCTCGCCGGTTCGCAGTATTTTCTAAGGTGGGGTTATTCACCCCATACTCCCCCTTAACTTGATTCACAATGAGTTGTGAATCACTGTAGATGACTATATACTGAATTCCTATGTCCAATGCCAATTCTGTGCCCGCTATCAGTGCTTCATATTCGGCTTGATTGTTGGACATTGGGAATGTAAAGCGCAGCGCTTTTTCGAAGTGATCTTCATGCTCGGGGGGAATGAGTATGATGCCCGCGCCGTCCGCACTTGCCGGAAGCTCCATCGACGAATAGCTCCCAATAGACACTTGGTCTACTCCGCCGCCGGTAGGACTCTCGTCTCGTCTCGTCTCTTCCCTTCTCCGGTCGAAAACTTGTTTCGACCAGGAAATCTGCCTGTGCCCTGATCGCTCTTTTGGGACTATAATCGATGTCAAATTCTGTGAGTTCGATCGACCATTTTAGCAGCCTTCCTGACGAGTCTGGTTTGTGTAGAATTTTCCTTAGTGGATAATCTGTGTATACAAGTATGGGATGTGCAGAAAAATAAGCCCGTAGTTTGCGAGCTGAGACAACAAGCGAGTAAGCTAATTTTTCTGCATTAAAATAACGGGCTTCGACCTGGGTCAGAGCCTTAGATACATAATAAACAGGTCTTTGTACATTTGAGTCTTCCCTAACCAAGACCGCAGCCACCGCTCGCTGGGCGCGAGATACACAAATAGTTTTTCCCCAAGAACGGGCCGCTCAACAAGGGGGCTTGCCCGATATTCTTTGAGCCGCTCAAACGCTCCGAGCATTCTTTCGACCACACAAACCCCTTATTTCCACGAGAATCTTGAAGAAGGGTAAGCATTTTTCTCGCGACGGAGATGAACCTTCCCAATGCGATGATGCGGCCGTTCAGCCTCCGCACGTCCCGATTGATCGAGGTCGTTTCATTTCGAGGGGCCTTTATTTTCTCGGATTGGCCTCTATTCCCTCCGGTTGACCATGAAGCCCAAGAATTTTCCTGCTCGGACGCCGAAAACACATTTGCTCGGATTGAGCTTCATGTTGTTCTTACGAAGGTTGGTGAACGTTTCGGCCAGATCAGAAATATGGTCGCGACCCTTCGATTTCACGACCATGTCGTCTACATATGCCTCGACATTCCTGCCAATCTGCGATGAGAATACCTTGTTGATCATCCGTTGATATGTGGCCCCAACGTTTTTTAATCCGAAAGGCATCATCTTGTAGCAGAATAGTCCGCCGCTCGGAAGGCTGTATGGGCCTTGTCATGTTCTCGCCATCTTCACTTGGTGATATCCGAGTAAGCATCCATGAAGCCGAGCATCTCGAATCCAGCCTATGGCATCGACCCGCCTGGCCTATTCGCGGAGCGGTAGCATCCTTGGGCAAGCCTTGTTTAAGTCCGTGAAGTCTACACATAGCCTCCACTTTCCGTTGGACTTCTTAACCATGACCACATTAGCCAACCAGGTTGGGTAATGGATCTCCTCGATTATGCCCGCTGCGAGTAGCTTTTCAATTTCTGCTTTTATAGCTTTATCCTTTTCAGCCGAGAACTGTCTTGCTCGCTGTTGGACGGGTCGGAACTCTGGACTAATGTTGAGCTCATGGAGAGCAACGTCCTCGCTAATCCCCTTCATATCCTCGACTGTCCATGCAAAGACATCGAGACTCTGTTTCAGGTGCGCGATTAGCTGTTCGCGTTCACTCTCTCCCAGGCTTTTTCCGATTTTGATCTTCTGCTCAGGATGCGCTGGATTGATTATTACTTCTTCGAGCTCGCCGTGAGCTTCAATTTCAGGGTTGTCCCTGACTTGCAAGGTCTCAACTTCTAACTGTTTCTTCTTCCCGAGAACTTGCTCGGCATTGCTTCCGAGGACTTGCTCGGTGTTGTGTCCGAGTACTTGCTCGGAGTTACTTCCGAGAACTTGCTCGGAAGCCGTGAGATCGAGTATAACTCCTACCTGCATCGGAGTTATCTCTGAGAATTTCTCCTTCTTTGAAAACTCGACTTCGTTGTTGCCATTGGTGATTGTGAGTTTTCGTTTTGCTTTGTGTGTTTCTTGGAGGTATCTGTATATGGAGCTTGGTTGGCTTCTGAGCTCTCCTACCCCATGTGGTGTTGGAAATTTTGCCCGCTGATGTGGGGCTGATACCACCATTTGGAATTTTGCCATAGAGGGGAGGCCTAAAATGGCATTGTAATGTGCTCGGAGATCGATAACAAGGAATGTTATCTTCTCCGTCCTAGTCCTTTGTCCCACGCCGATCATGACCTCCAGCTCGATCGTTCCTTTAACCGCAACTTTGTGGTTGGTGAATCCTTCAAGATGATCCACGTATGGTTTAAGGTGGACATCTGAGTAACCCATCTGTTTGAAGCAGTTGTAATAAAGGACGTCATGAGATGCGCCCGTGTCCAGCAATATTCTTTCAACCTCCCAGTAGTCTATGCTCGCTTGCACGGCCAAGGCTTGCTCGGCTGCTAAAGTTGTGGTTGCCAACTCGCTCCGCGTGAATGTGATAGCTTCCTCACGCCTCCCGAGCACCACGAGAAGATGGCACCTTATCCAACAAATGGATTTGACTTTTCAATTTTGTGATGCTCTCGTCCTCCAAGATGACGGCTATTCTTCCTCTTGGTTGACGGTTGTGACCCGGTCTTGCCCGGCTCGTTTCCGCTCGTTGTCGGCTTTGAACCGATCTAGCTTCCCTTGATTTATCGCCTTTGTATTTCCTCTTAAGCCGAAAACACTCCTGGCCGTGTGACCGATGTCATTGTGGTACGCGCAATGTTTTGTCTCGGTCGCGTATGATCGTATTCGTGGTCGAGGGGACTCGCGGGTGGTAGTTCGGCTCCGATCTCGGTTCATGATTTCTTCCCCGGGGACATTCAATTCGAACTCCGCGCGTCCGATTCTTTCCAAACCACTTTTTCTTTTTCTGATGAGACATAATTGTTCCGGGAACCCGCTAGAGGTTCTGGACCGGCGATCAATCAAGCTCGCAGGGTCTCCCGCTCCCGGCAAAGGTGGTTCATGTGGTGTCACAGGCGGGATTTTCACACCGCGTAGCACTGTGACCTCCAGATAAATACAGCCATGGAGCATGAGTACCACTTGAGCTAGCTAGTTCAAGTGGTACTCATGCCCCATAATCTGTGCACTTATCCTGGAGGTCACAGGTTCAATTTCGTGGTGCGAGTGTGCAAAACCCGTCTGAAGTGTTACGACGCCGCCAGAGTGGGGAGACCCCTGTGTGAGCATGATCGACTTCCGGCTCTCGCGAGCAGCAAGTTCTGTCTCCGAGCAAGTCCCCCGGAGGGAAATTATGTCTCATCAACTTCCAAGCCCAAAGACCCGAGAGGTGTACTGTACACATAAACATGTTTTACTGTCTTAGTTCAAAAATAATAAAAATGATTTTTAAAAAAGAAAATTTTTAAATAAAATAATTATTTTAAAATGAATAAAAAAAAAAGTCAATAATTTAGGTACGGGAGTATGTTTTTTTGCTAGCTTTACGTACGCCTAGTTGATCAATTATGTGCCAAACTACCAATGGCCTCTAGCTAGTGCTGTCAAACAAGCCTAAAAGTCTTAACTTGCAAGCCCAAAGACCCGAGAGGTGTACTGTACACATAAACATGTTTTACTGTCTTAGTTCAAGAAGCTTCTTGAGAGTGCTTGGATTGGTTTTGTACAGGTCCGTTCAATAGCATCCTCAAATGAGAACTTGTACAAGGCCCTCAATTTTAGGGTGTCCAATACTGTTTTTAATGGGTACTCCTCTGTAACAGATAAATAATTCACTTTTCTTTTTTAAATATTAATATTGGACTAAATTAAATTAAAATTTTATATATTTTATTTATATTTTAGGAAATAAAATATTATTAATTAAAAACTATCTTAAGAACACTACGAACTACAATTTTCATAACTTTATAAAAAAATTAAATTTATATAAATTATCGGTCAAACTTTAACTAAGTTAACCAAAAAAAATCAAAAGTAAAATCTTTACTTGAAACGGAGGGAGTATTTTTTATTTGAAGCGAGTAAAATAGGATTTTTTTTGTTTCCTTAATTAATACAATTATTGCATATATAATTTTTTTCTACAGAAAAGATGAACCTCCCGATATTTTAAGGTTTTTGAAAGGCAAAGATTGTTTCCCTAGATAATGCAATTATTGCGTATAGAATTTTGTTGACTAATCCTATGACTGTAGCATTTGTTGAAAGAATTATTTTTAAGTTGAATCTATTGAAGTAATACTTGTTAGAAATATAATATAGAAACTAATACAATTACAGAAATGAAAATACAACTTAAATGCACAATTTAAATGGTTACTGGATCTAACTTTGCTAATGAAATGCAAGGACAGAAGCTTTGGTTGGCTGCTTAAGCTGACTGATGTTTTGACTGACTGTTTAAGTTGGCTGATGCTTTGGCTGTCTACTTAAACTAGGGGTGATCATGGTCCGGTTTAGTCCATTTTTCTCTAAAAAAATTAGAGAACCAGAACCAGACCAATACTCCTGTTCTTAAAAAATTCGGAACTAGAACCAACATATTTTTCTAGGTTGATGCTTTGACTGTTTAAGTTGGCTGATGCTTTGGCTGATGTAAGTAACTACTGATGTAACCGAGGCATGTGCTAGGCACAGTTTCCTTGAAACAAATTCGCCCTCCATTCCGTTAGTGCTTGGAGGTTTGCTCATGAGCGACTATCTATCAGGATATAACGGAACAATCGGAGACTACTCAGCATTAAAAATTTTGACGAATTGAAGTGTGTTTGGAGTGTATCACCAACGAACGATCAGGAGGCCAAAGGAAGAGGATGAGCAAACTTCAAATGCAGAGACTGGAAGTTGTTGAAACTCTTTCGTGTGTTTTGAGACTGTGGAATTGATCTCAATTTATAGGCCAAAACTAAAACGTTTTGACTTTCGCATTAATCAAACATTTTGATTTGCGCATTAATCAAAATCGTTTTAATTTAACTCATTTACTCATAGCATTAAGGCTGAATTGATTTAGGAGTTACACTCTGTGAAATCAATGACTGGTAGTTACGAATTCAAAAAAAACTTGACAAAACGTGGGCTAGCAAAATCTTTGTTAATTTTTCAATGTGAGACAAACTCTCTTCCACCTCCATACTTTAAGCATTAATAGCTTATTCATCCAAACTTCAATTTGGACAAATAAATATATTATTTCGATGTTCTCATGGAGTAGAACATATTTTCACAATCATCTTTGTCATTCGATAAACAAATCATTAAAAAATTATGCTATAAGTTGCATAATTTTCTTCACATTTACACACTTTTACCAACAATATTTGCATTTTACAATGACACAAGAAAGACTTATCAGATTGGGCTGATTAAAATATAGTATTTGAACAATGTCTCGCTCTTCCAAATTTTGGCGTGGCTTGGTAGGCCCCCGTCGATTACAACCTTAGGTTTTTTTTTTTTTTTAAAGAGGACCAATAGTGGTTCCCTACTTACCCCCTGAAGGCTTGAACCCATGATAACCTATCAATTGTAGGTAAAGCGTCTTAGCAATTAAGCTACACTTACTCAGCTCGTCGATTACAACCTTAGTAATTATCTCAGAGTGATCGTGTTTCTTTTTTCTTTTATTGGAACTTATATTTCTTTGATGATAATTGAGAATATTCAATCTGAAGAAGCTGCAAGAATCATTTTTATGTGTCAAAGATTTCTTAGTTGGATCAAGTAAAATATTACTACTCCTTCCGTCCCGGATAAATGTTCCTACTTTCTATTTTGGTATGTCCCAACTAATGTTCCTAAAGACTTTTGATCTACCAATTCTCTACCATTCTTTCTAATATACCCTTAAAGCTTCATTTAATATAACACATCCTAAATAAACTCAATTATTTAAAGTAGTTGAACTCAATTAATGTTCATGGGTATTATGGTCAGAAAATATTTTACAGCACATCATTAATTATGTTTCTTAATTCTTGTGTTTTATCCACTAGGAACATTTATCCGGAACGGAGGGAGTACTATTTTAAATAATGAGAAGTGATATGATATGGTCGAAGGATTGAGAGTTATACTTTGCTAAACCTCCTCCCGAGTAATTTAAACAATTTTGTACAACATTTACGCGTAATTAACTTTGAAAATTTTACTCACATTTGATCATTGTAATCCTCAAAATGTTTGAGGCGACGACTTGAAACTAAATATGTTCTGACGATAATACTTATTAATATTAATTTATTTCAACTATTTTAAATAATTGAGTTTTTTTAAAATGTATTATATTAAATAAAATTTTAAGGGTATATTAGGAAGAATGGTAGAGAATAGGTAGATATTTTAAAATAGAAAATATGATCATTTATTCGGGACACGAAGAAAGTATATATTTATACATATATAGATTTGTGAATATGCATGCTATTTAGGGTTTTAGCGGTGGACAAAGATAAGGAGTCCATTCGTGTCTTCCCCCGGAAGTCACTTCACTCATCTATGTATAGTGCATACGCGAACTCTTATAAGTAGAGGTATTAAACAGATACCTAGCGATTTTGCTAGTCCTAATGCCGGCGCTGCTAGCTTTAATTTTTTGGCTACTATTATTGGACCTTACCCTAATTCTAACGGGCCGCAACCGCTACTATCGGGTCACAACTAAAAAAATAAAAAACATACTGTATATTAATTTTATCTTTATATATATCTACAAAAGTGGACAGTGATTGTTATTTACAACTTATAATTTGGATAGGTTATTATGTTTTTCATAAAAATATAAATTAGATATTATTTACATCAATGTATTTAAATTTAAACATATTTTACCTCAAAATAAATATTGAAATAGCTCTACTTAATAGTCCTCTCCAAGAGTTTCGTTTATATTTCAATATTTATTTACATGAACACAAAGAAGATAAATAGTGCAAATGATAATTGTGTTTGACTTTGGATTATAAGGTTGTGAGTTAAATTCATATGGTGGTTGTTTTATATATGTTCTAACTTTTTATGGCCTAATTAATATTATACGGGCCGGCGGGCTAGCCCTGAAACCTTGCGGGTCAGTCCTAACGGACCGCGGGTTAAACGGTCCGGGCCATAAAAGCTCTGATTTTAAACGGGCAAAAAAAAAAGAGCCCTAACCCTGTTTTTTTTTTTGTTTAAACGGCGCAACCCTACAAGCCGTTACCCTTTGAACATCAAGAAATTGTTGACCGGTACACTTTAAAAAGTTTTTGTTCTCTCCAGTCCACCCTTTATTTTTTAAACCAGAAAAAGGCACTTTGAGAATTTTCTTCCTAAAATGCCCTTGTCTCTTTGATGATGAAGATTGACTTTCACAGCCCAGCTCCCTCGCTTGAAAGTTTCATAGCATTTAAATTAGAGAAATATAAATTCACAATACAAACGTGAAAACGGAAAAAAAAAAAATTAGTCAAATTTTCATGCATAGAACACGAATTTAATCACAATTTTATCAAATTAGAATTTTCTGAGTTCATCTCATTTTTCCTTATTCTTGGACTATTTTGGCCACTTTAATATATATTTTAAGCTTCAAATTTATTTAAAATCAATCCCTGTTATCCTAACTTAGTACTACATTTGTGCACAATTTTTCTACCAGAAAACACTATTTTTGAATTGGGCACCGAATTGGGCATCGCGATATAGGGATGCATCATCGCGATGCCCTAAATATTAAGAAATGAATGATCCAATCCAATAGATAAATCAATTAAAGAATCAAAATCAAGATTAAAAGGAACTGCATTTAGGTTGGGGAAGGGAAGATTATCAAATTCTTAATAAAGATTCTAGAAGTATTAAATTCGGGAGAGGAATTTGGAAAGAAACCTTTGAATGAGATGTCAACAAAGGTTGTTTGCAAGTGAAAGTTAGAAAAATCAACTCAATGAAGAAATGGTGGGCAAACAGGACAGATATGGAGAAATATTTTCAATTCCATTAAAAGCACAAGTCAGACAATTCAAATACTGGGCAACGCAAAGTGGAGCATCGCGATGCACAAAGTGGAGCATCGCTTTTTGTCTCTATGAATAAACTGAAATGGATGACTTGAGCAACAGCTCGCCTTAGCGAGCTATGGAAAGCTCGCCCTATTGAGCAATGGAAAGCTCGCCCTAGCGAGCAACTACAATTCAATTTTTTCAATTGGCTACCCTGCTCACTAAGGCACGGACAGATTGGTTCCCTAAGGCGCGATGCCCCAATTTGCAAAGGTGGTGCATCGCAATGCAAAAGTGGTGCATTGCGATGCACAAAAACAAATATATAAATTGAGCATCGTGATGCCTTGAGTTACTGACGTGCGTGTGTTTTTCTTTCATTAATGACATAATCGTCTTTTTGCCCCAAAAACACTTTTTTCCGATTTTAAAAAAAGATGGGTGGATTGGAGCGATTACAAATGTTAAAAAAGGGACCGACTTGTAATTCACCCTTTTAACACCTCTACTTATAAGTGTTGGTTATAGTTATTAGAGCGTCCACAATGACTACCTTGGATCAACTCTCTAAAAGCAATTTTAAAGTTTTATGTCTCACTTGATCCCACAATGGTTCCTCTAATACACCTTTTACCTCTAAAATCAATTAAATCATGATTCAAATATAAAGTGAGTTTTAACATGAATAGTGACTCAAATCTTCACTTTATTTAAGCACAATATACTTTTATTTAATATCTTGGAATGGAAATTATTAAAATATACTCTCTCCGTCCCTAAATTATTATCTTGCTTTCTTTTTTGGTCTGTCCCTAAATAATTGACTTATTTGAAACTTTTCTTTTTAGAAGATTACTTTTACCATTTTACCTTTACTTTTCTCCCTACTTTAATTATGGGCCACATGCACATGGGCATTAAAAAAAATACAAATTATACCAATATTAATAATCAAGTCAATTATTTTTTCTTAATCCGTCTGCCAGGTCAAACAAGACAATAATTTAAGGACGGAGAGAGTACAATATATTTTTCATAGTATATAAAATTTAAAATATTTTATTTTAATTGTGGTGGAAAAATATAAATAAAAAAGAAAAAATATAATGGTAGTTAGGTTTGTTAGTTGAGAAGAGAGAGATTAAATTTTTAGAGGGTGCTTGTTGAAGTAAATTCTTTTTTAGAGTGTTGAAAAAGTGAAACTTGAATAGAAAATGAAGAGTATGATATTGGTTGTTGTTATTGTGGATGTTCTTATCACTAGTAGTAGGGACTTTTTTTTTTTTTTTTTGAGAAGTGCTAAATAAAACATCTTTTTTTAAGCTAAATACAACACCTTCCAAGGAAATTTACTATTTTACCAATGTTATAAATGAAAAAAAAAAAAAAATCCACAAGACCGCCACCTCTAGGCGATCCTATTTCAAAGAACCACCTAGACTAGACCGTCCTATACCAAATAATCACCCAGACTAGGTAGTCCTCCGACTTCCATCCATTATTCTGCCATTTTTTTTTTTTACACTTTAATATCCTAAAATTAACATTTTCGTTAAAAAGTTAATAAAATCGTTAAAATTTTAACGGAACTACAACACTCCGGCATAAAAACTGCCACCCCGAGGTGGGTTTCTTCCTAGAGGACTGCTACCCTGAGGTTGGTTTCTTTCTAGAGGACCGCCATCCTAAGGTAGTCTTCTTCCACGAGAACCGCCACCTCAAAATAATCTTCATTTTTTTTAATAATTAAATAATAAACAAAATAATATTTTTTTAAAAAAATATTTTATTTAGTACTTTTTAAATATTGTATTTAGCACCTATACTTTCGAGCTAGGCTTGCTGTTGTTGGTCTTGATCAGGAACATGACATGACATGACATACTCCTTCCGTCCTTAAATTATTGTCTTTTTTTTTTTTTAATCTCTAAATAATTATTTTGTTTGAAAATTTTTCTTTTTAGAACATTACTTTTACTATTTTACCCTTATTTTTTCTCTCTACTTTAATTATGGGCTACATATACATGGACATTAAAAAAATTACACACTATACTAATATTAATAATTAAGTGAATTAAATTTTTTTAATCTGTATACCGAGTAAAGCAGGACAATAATTTAGGAACAGACCGAGTATATGGTTTTCATGCATCAAACTCGGGCACAAGACTTGGCCCTGTTTGATTCGTCTTATAGACAGGTGCTTATGACTTATGACTTATCATAAGTCATTTTAAATGCGTTTGATTTCACTTATGAGTGAATAAGTCATAAGTCATGTACAAGTCACTTAAAGCACATATGAGTCGTAAGTTATAAGCACTAGACATGATGCTTATTTCTACTTTTAAAAAACAAGTAAGTCATCTTCTTTAGTAAAACTTTCTATATCCCAAAATTACCCCTAATAAAAATAAATAAATAAATAAATAAAATAAAATAATAATAATAATATTATTATTATTAATTTAATATAATTAATAATAATAATAATTTTTTATTATTATTAATATTAATAATAGTAATATTATTATTAATATTATTATTATATTATTAATTAATAATAATAATATTATTAATATATTATTAATTAATAATAATATTAATATTAATATTAATAATATTAAAGTAATAATATTAAAGTAATAATATTAATAATAGTAGTAGTAAATAATAATAATATTAAAGTAATAATATTAATAATAATAGTAGTAAATAATAATAATATTAGTAATAATATTAATAATATTAATACTAGTAGTAATAATAATAATAATAATAATAATAATAATAATAATAATAGTAAATAATAAAAATATTATTAATAATAGTAGTAAATGATAATAATAATAATAATAATAATATTATTATTATTATTAGTAGTAGTAAATAATAATAGTAATAATAATAATAGTAGTAAATAATAATAATAATAATAATAATAATAATAATAATAATAATAATAATAGTAGTAGTAGTAGTAGTAGTAATAAATAATAATAGTAATACATAATAATTGTAATAAATATAATAATAAATAAACATAATAATAGAAATAAATGTAAAAATAAAAAAATAATTGTGAATAATGATAATAATAAAAATAAAAGTAAATATTAATAATATATATTAATAGTAAATAATAATAAATATAATAATAATGATGCAAAGAATATTTAATGATGAGGGTATTTTAGTCTTATATTTTAATTCAACAATTTTTCAACTTATCAATTAAACAATCACACTAACTTAAAGACAGCTCATCAGCATTTTGAAAAGTTAAATCAAACAACACCAGTTTATTAGTCATCAGTTATAAGTCATCAGTCATAAGTCATCAGCAATAAATCATCAGTCATAAGTCATTTCTCATCAGCTAAATCAAACAGGCCCAAGTATCAATCTAATCCAATGTTCTTTTGCATGGATTACCTAGAAGTAGATACTCCCTCTCATCCGTTCCACGCAAAGAGTCTACTTTCTTTTTATAGAAGTTAACATAAGATTAAATAAAATAAATTTTTTACATACTTTACATATGTTTTAAGAAATAAAATTTCATTAATTAAAAACTATCTTAATAATATTATGGATTACAACTTTAATAACTTTGTAAAAATCACTAGATTTATATTAATTATTGGTCAAATTTTAGCTTAGTTAACCAAAAAAAGTCAAAAGTGGACTCTTTACCTGGAACGGAGGGAGTATATAATTAAATCATTTGTTTGCTGCATTTAGTGTTTCTGAAGTTTCATCCTGGAGTGGAGGCGTTGAGTAAAGTTGCAGCCTAGACTGAACGATAATGAGGACGGTAGCATTCAGATATACCTTTCTCAACAAAAGGGACTCAAAAGGCAAACATCAAATTATAACTCCAGTAAAATCGAATTTTTAGCTCAAGTTAAGTTGCAAAGTTAACCAAATTTTACATCTTGTTTTTGAGTTAATTTTCCTCTGGGAATTAACAAGAAGCTATACAGGAGCCCACCAATAGTGGGAGATGGGGAAGAAAGGGCCATAAATTGTTGCAACTTGTAATGTCAGTATTACCACCATTTGTTGGAACTGGCTAAAGAGCCCACCAATTTGGAAACCTAACTAGTAGTCCAGTTTGTTAGAGTAATGATGCCATACCCATTCATTGATTGGGCCTCTAAAGTCTAAACCACCTCAAAACTGTAAAACCCAACCCAACCCCCCAACTGAACCAACGGGCTGTAATAAAGCAGAATACGATAGGCTATAAAATAGAGTACTATTCCGTTCAAAAATAATTGTCATTTTATTAAAGTTTTTTTTGTAAAAAATAATTATCGTTATAAAATTTTAAAAAATATTTGTCTATAATTTGACAAATTGCTCTTATTTATTGCTCCCTTCGTCCTTAAATTATTATCTTTATTTACTTTTTTATTCGTACCAAAATAATTGTCTTCAAAACTTTTTTTTTAGGACATCATTTTTATTATTTTACCCTTACTTTTTCTCCTACTTTAATTATGGGCCACATATATATAGACATTAAAAAAATTACACATTATACTAATATTAATAATTAAGTAAATTATTTTTTTTTAATCCGTATACCAGATCAAACAAAACAATAATTAAGAGACTAAAGGAGTAATACATTGGGGTCTACTAGTGATCTGGCGAAATCATGGTCCTTAATAGCTTAACATTGCCCGCTTCTGGCCGCATTCTACCTCACTCATCTACATTCTCAACTTTCGTTAAAGAGGGGTTGATAAGAAAGAAAAAAAAAATGTACTCCTATAATAATTAAATTTAAACAAAAATAAATTATGATTTATTTAATTTATATAAATTATTAAAACGATAATTAGTAAGAATCTTATTCCCAAATGCATTTGCTTGTGCGTCAAATCGTAGCAGATCTGCCATCGTATTCCGTAAACTAACGGAAAGAAAAGCGCAAAAAGCGATTAAAGAGCGCTTTATTCGGACCTGCCACGCAGACAATCTTATCCACTCCCACGCCACCACAGCCTAACCTTTTTACCCTTCTTCCTCATCTCCACCAACAGTCATATTTTCTCTTCTCTCTCTAGTGTATCAATGGCGACCTCATTCTCTACCTTCGCTTCCGCAACAATCATCTCGTCCGGTCGTAACACTAACCAGACCCGCATTAAAGCAGCGGCCGCATCGCCCTCGTCTGCCAGTTGGTGGACACCGCTATTCGGCTGGTCGTCCGATCCCGATTACATTCAACATTCCACCTCCAACGCCAACGGATACGTCCTCGAAGCTTCGTGTCCACCCGAGTCCGAAAAGTCTAGATCTCGGTTCGCTCCGGGATGTTTCACTGAAGAGAAGGCCAAGCAACTGCGGATGAAGACCTTGGAGACCGCGTCGTTCCACGACATTATGTACCGTTCCGCTATCGCGTCTCGCCTTGCATCAGATATTTCCGGCCGTTGACCCTCGCCGCCGGAGAATCGGCGTGGTAAGCCATTCCGGCCAGCGATTTTTTTATTCTGCGTTGGATTAGGGTTTGGCAATTTGTCGACTTTTAAATTTGAATAATGATGGAGTATTAGTTAATTAGTCGTTCATCTACGATGGCATTTTGTATGGTTGGTGAGACGGATCAATTTTACTGTCGAGTTGTATACGTTAGATTTGCTTGCATTATGAACTTAATTGAACCAATATGATGGGTTGCATTTTAATTTGTGTTTTACGTTTTATTTTGGAACTGACATTTATTCATTCTCTTGTTGTGATTACAATACCTTGTCATACTTGGGACCTATTTTCTGCTCTGTCCCATGTCTCTGTCTTTTTCCCGAATTGATAAAATCAAAGAGGAAATATGTCATGAATTGGAACATATACAGCTAGTTAATGTAACAAGAGGAAATATCCAACATTTAGCTAGTTTATGTAGGAAGATCATACGGATTTCTTAAAGAAATTTCTATTGGTAATGTACAAAAAAAACACTCCCTCATTTCCTAAATAATTATCTTATTTTTCTTTTACTTTAATGATGGTTTACATCCACATAGGCTTTAAATAAATTAAATATTATACTAATATTTATAATATACTCCTTTCATTTTAGACAAAGAGTCAACTATATTATTTTGGGATATTTTGTATTCCTTCCGTCCCAAATAAATGTTCCTACTTTTCATTTTGGAATGTCCCAACTAATATTCCTAAAGACTTTTGATCTACCTATTTTCTACCATTCTTCCTAATATACCCTTAAAACTTCATTTAATATAACACATCTCAATGAAACCCAATTATTTAAAATAGTTGAACTCAATTAATATTTATGGGTATTATTATCAGAACACATTTTATAGTACATCATTAATTATGTTTCTTAATTCATGTATTTTATCCACTAGGAACATTTATCCGGGACGGAGGGAGTATATTTTAAAAAAATTATGCTTACAATTTTTATAATCTTTCATCTTTACCCTTCACTTGTATTGTAATCATCTTGGTTATGCTTACCATTTTTGTAATTATGATTAATTTCAATGATACTAATATATCATTTAATAATTAGACTTTTCAAACGTGAATTTTTTAAATGAAACAGAAGGAGTAATTAATTAAATTTTCTTAATCCGACTGTCCAGTCAAACTGGACAATTTAGGAACGGGAGGGAGTAAGGTAAGGGCGTCACAGTGGCGCCCTCCCTCCACCCTTTAAACACAATTTTAGAGTGTTTTACCCACCCTTAGTCCCACAGTGGTCCCTCTAGTCCACCCTCTATCTCTAAAACCAATTAAATTACCCTCTAAATATAGAGTGAGTTTTAACATGAATAGTGACTCAAATCCTCTACATTTTTCTCACTTTATTTGAGCACAATATACTTTTGTTTAATATTTTGGAATAAAAATTATTAAAATATACTCTCTCCGTCCCTAAATTATTGTCTTTTTTTTTTTTGTCCGTTCCTAAATAATTGTCTTGTTTAAAACTTTCTTTTTTAGGAGATTATTTTTACCATTTTACCCTTACTTTTCTCTCTACTTTAATTATGAACTATATACACATGGGCATTAAAAGAAACTACACATTATACCAATATTAATAATCAAATCAATTATTTTTTCTTAATCCGTGTGCCGAGTCAAACAAGACAATAATTTAGGGACGGAGAGAGTACAATATATTTTTCATAGTATATAAAATTTAAAATATTTTATTTTAATTGTGGTGAAAAATATAAATAAGTGAGGAAAAATATAATGGTAGTTTAGGTTTGTTAGTTGAGATGAGAAAGATTAAATTTTTAGAGGATCATATAGAGGGTGCTTGTTGGAGTAAATTTTTTTTTAGAGTGTTGAAAAAGTAAAACTAGAACAAAAAATGAGGTGTTTAAAATGTGATATAGAGGGTTATTGTTGTGGATGTTCTAACGGTTATCTCTATATGTCAAATAAGACAATTAGTATTTAGGAAAAAAGTAACAGTTAGGGTGAATTACAGGCCGGTCCCTTTTTAAACATTTGTAATCGCTCCAGTCTATTCATCTTTTCTAAAAACCGAAAAAAGGCATTTTTTGGGCGAAAAGATGATTATGCCATTAATGAAAGAAAAACACGCGTGCTTCAGTAACCCAAGGCATTGCGATGCACTACTTTGGCATCGCGATGCACCACTTTGGCATCGCGATGCACCAAATTGGGGCATCGCGATGCAACAATTGGTGCATCGCGATCATCGTAGCGTGCTTTAGGGAACCAAAGCACCGTGATGAGCAAAGAAAAACAGCTCAAGAACAAAGAAAAATGGGATGAACTCAAAAAATTTGAATTTGATCAAATTCGTATTTTATGCATGAAAATTGATACCCAAACATGAGGAAAGACTATATTAACAACATGAAATCATTCTTACATCAATTTGAATCTCAAATCTGAACAAACAATATTGTTGATGGTATTTTAGGAAGGAAATTTTTAAAATGCCTTTTAGCGGTTAAAAAAAAAAGGGTATAGTGAAGAGAAAAAGAGTTTAAAAAAGTGAACCGGCTAGCAATTTCTCCTAACAGTTATCGGCTCACTCTCCAATAAGCCTAACAACCATGTACCGGAAGTTTATCGGCCTGGTCCAGCCACACCTGAGCCTACTCACAAGCCTGGACCTGGCTGGTGCCATAAGCATCAGGTTATAGCTTGGGCCAATCTGTGCATTAGAGGGCCCAAGTGTCAACAACCAGCATTTAATATCAAGAGGAGGATATTTGCTTATATGGCTGAATTTAGGAATACAGTAGGCTTCCGTACATGTACTGATGAGATATATATGCTTTAGTATTTTGTAAATGATGTTGATAATAAATTTGTTGAAAACAATATCTAGAGATACATGCAATTAAGAAATTGATTATGAATTAAAAATAGAAATATAATTAAATAAACTCATTAGATGATGATAGAAATTTGGAGAAGATGAAATCAATTTCTTAATGAAACCCTTTTTATATGTGATTCATTCAGCTTAACAATTACAAACATAACAAGCTCCGATGAACTTACGATTGTATTTTTGATCTCTTGATTTGTCCAATTTCCGTGCATCGATCCACTACAATGAAACCCTTTTTATATGTGATTCATTCATGGACATTCGAATTGCTCAAAGTGGCTTTTTAGTCTGAAAAATTTGCTCAAAATGGCTTTTTAGTGTGAAGAATCGTGACTGATTTAAATGAATAGTTACATCTCTTTATAAGAACAGACACAACTCTTGATTAAAAGATTTGAATTTAAAATAATTTATTTAACCATTATGGGAAAACCAACCAACTCAACTCAACCCAACCCAAGCCAGCATGGGCTTTGCAAGTGGCACGCGTGTGTGATCCAATCTGTTGCAGCCAAAACTCATCTAGGGTGAATCTAGTCAACACAAAAGGACTTGGGAACATTTTCAAAACAAATCAATTGAGGACCTCCAGAGGTTGGACTCTGAGAAGATGCTTGATGTCTAAGTGAGCGAAGGTTTGAGAAAATAGGGAGATAGTAAGAGAAAAACGCTACGATGTCTAAGTAAGTGAAAGCTTTGAAAAAGAAGGAAGGTGATAAGAGAAAAGCGTAAGAGAGATCCTTAACTCTAGCCCTTAAGGCCTTATTTATAGGCTAGAGTTACCTACTAGAGTCCTTCCAAGCCTAGAAAGCTTCTTGGGGCCGACCCATTAAAGGGTCTTAATTGATAAGACCCAATTTACCTTTGTTATGTCGCCACTTGTCAAGTTATAATTGTCCTAATTTTTAGGCATATCACAAGTCTCATATGCCTTTAAAATTATTTTAGACTTAATTTTTTCATTCAAATCTTAATAAGTTTTAGAAAGTTGTTATTCACACCTAAATATTTACTGAGTATACCCCATTACCTACTACACCTCACCCAAATATTTTTCATCACTCAAAAAGCTAAGTACACCCCCCTCTTAATTTTCTATTATAGTCTTATAATATTTTTTTCAAAATTAACCCATCATACTAAGTATATCCCACCCTCCTTCCCTCGCCCCCCCACCTCACCCAGCCAAGTACACTCCACCCACATACAGCCCAGTACACCCCACTCTCCTTATTCCTCTTTCCCCTACCACCACCACCGTTGATGCCCGCCTCCCCTCCTTCCTTCCTCCTCCTCCTCCTTCCCCCTCACACCAGTCAAGCCCACCCCTTCCTCCCTCCTTTCCCGCCTCCTCCTCCCTCCTTCCTCCTCCTCCTTTATCCCTGCTGAGTACGCCGGTCTTCCCTGAAGCTTATTGTTCTGACTTTGATTTCTCAACTGGTAGTAAGTTCGTCTAATATTTCAGCATCACAAATTTGTATTTCACTTTCCTCGTTCCCAAGTCGTGGACATTCCATTTCCTGATCTATTAAACAATTTTTTTTTAACAATTAGTGGGAGATTACATTCCATTTCCAGATCAATTAAGTGTTAACAAAAGAGAAAATCGAAAATCACGTACTGTTAGAGGGCTTCAAATCTTATATCTCACTCCCTATCACACTCTGTGTCTCATTTAATCCTAGCCTTACACTCTGTGTCCTACTTAATCCTAGCCATACTCGGCTGCATCCAGTTCTCTTAAATGATGATGTGGTTCCAACAACCTAGGAAGAATGTATTGTCTTATGCCAATGAGAAGGAAGAATGGCAAAGGAAAGAGAATGCCAGCTATTGGAATCCAAGTCACCCCGAAGCAAATCAGGAAATACACAAGCTGGAAGAGTGTGAATATAACTATTTCTCGGAATGGTACCGACTCCACAAACGAAGCATGAACCCCCTCGAGAACCCTGCATAAGACCAAGGAGTTCAAGAAACTTTTTGGTTGTGAAATAGACGGATTAAAATTTTGGATTTCATAGGTCCGTAGCTAAAGTCCTGCATCAACTGCAGGATTTTGCCTCTCAAAACAAGGAAAACTTACTTGTATCTGCGTCCAGGAGAGATAAAGAGAAGGGATATCCTTTCCCAGATCGAGCTGATTCCCTGGAAGGCTATCAATGGCCATGTAGGCGAAATAGCCCCAAAGAACAGAGGTGGGTATCCTCTTTATCACAGGCATAGCATAGACAGATATCGCCACAAGGAGTGACTGCATCAGATTGCTCACTCTTTGTTCGTTAACTTGGACACTACAGGCAAGTAGGCATCAACGTGCTTCTCGGGATCAAACGTCATCTTTGCATTCTCTCCATCTTCAATTTTCATAACTGCTAGCTTTAAGTCCATTAATTCTTCAACTGAACTATTCTGCAATAGAAATAATTTTACAGGAATGCACAGGAGAGTATTTTGATTGAGTACTTAAACACTTCAGATAGTTAAAAGGTAAACTTACAATGTCAATTTCTATGAACACTGTTTGCATCTGGCTATAGATTTCTGAAATGCTAGCTTGTTGCTTAATGCTTTCTTTGGCTCTTTGAACCAAAGATATAGACGGGAAGATGTCGTAATGATAATCAGACGGGTTCTTGAGATTAAATTCTTTTTGTTGTGCCAACTGTGAAGCAACACTATGGTCAAAAAAATAAAGCCCTACTATCATAAGAGCCGGAATGAAGGCAACAAAGATATAGACGGGAGGAACCTTCCCCATATCCTGCAATTTACAAGGGAAAGACTAATCGTAAATAGTACTTAGTAATAAGGCGTGGCTGGTTCTTGAAACAGCACAAAAGATCTACCTTGATTACAGTCCAATGGTACAAGGATGCAGATTCCCAAGGAAGAGGACTAAAGAGCCTTCTAGGAACACCAGATGGTACTTTGCTTGGTACGCTAAATGAGAGAGCTGTCCACACTAAGATCATCAAAGGAACCCCGTAGTCTGCTACAAAACTTCTGAGCACCACTGTACTTAACATGACATCATCATTAAAATCCTTAAGCTATTCAAGTTTCAACAAATTAACCCAAAGAAAATGAAGCCATCCGAAAATATACTTCAAGCACCTGTCCCGTACCACCATGACCTTGCCCTTCTGCTTCTTAATGCAGAGTAGAGAAGGCCAAATGATAATATGATTGCCATAGTCCATTTGTGTAAAGCCATTGAAATTGGTACTTTTCCAATTTTAGGTCCTCTGATTTCGGAATCACAAACTCGCTCACAACCCCCTATGCAATAAAAGGGGACTTATGATCTTAATTATGGTTTACTCATCATAGGGTGAATTATATAGTATTGGATTATTTTCAGCACGGCTACTACCTTGATAGCCTCTTGAAGGAAAAGAGCGGCAATCAACATCCCCAAAGTTTTGCCTCCAATCCGCGTAAATCTATTGATGATAAAACAAGCATTGAAAATTGCCATAAGAAACAACAAAAGAGCTGTCCACACACATATCCTGCAAACGTTATACTCCCATTATCAGTATTCATTACCAACAACATAAGTGTGAGTATGCATAAAGGGTAGGATTCAAATTACCATCCAGCCCACGCCAAGAACAGTTGCTGTCCTAAATTTTGTCTTCCTTTGGCGAAATTGTACAAATAAGTGTACATTATGACAGTAGGTTCCGCAACTCCCAATATCATAAGAGGTTGTCCACCGAGTACCGAATGTATAATTCTGCATATTGCAGTCTAAGCCAAAGTCTCCACAGTGCTCAAGCTTCCATCTACATCCATATAATTATCTTTAATTCTCTTTTTCTAAAAAAAAATTTAAGAAAGGAGAGTAAGCGATAATTTGTGGACATATCGATCTCTCCCTTTAGTTTCTGTTCATGTATTTTGTGAGCGAATAGAAAGGAAATGGACCCCGAACCAAAAAATTCATCAGCTTACCAGTATCTCTGCTCAGTTGCTCTCCGAAGGCAATGACAGGAAGTGCAGAAGCAAAAAACATGTACGCAGTTGGAGCCATAATATCCTACCACAAATTTAACTACAAGTTTATTTTCAAATTCATTAATGGAAAAAAATCATGATTGGTTAAATAATAAAAACAAAAAAGAAAATTATACCCAATTCCCGAATGAATACCAGCAATCCAATCTTGCTTAAAACAGGATGCTCTTCCTCGAATATCCTCCATGATGCCTTTGAATGGAGATCTGATGTTCTCCATATCTGATACTAATAAAAGTCAAAAAGAAGCTAGCTTATAATCTTATATAATATTATTGGATTCATACAAACTAGAGATTGAAAATTTTTGAATGAGCAAAAATCAAAACTTGCCTGACATTTCGTCTCTTTCCCAGGAAAGTAGCTAGAAACTTTGCATGCAGGAAAATTTCTATTTTGCAACTTTTGCTGACTACCAGTGCACCGAGGACTATTATACTGGAGTATTTAAGTTGGTTTTTACTTTATACAAAGACAAATGCAAAGGATCGGATCAGGTCTTTTAAATCAAATCAACCGCTCTGTGCGTGTGCGGGCTTTCCCCAGGACAGTCTCACTATGTCCCTCAGGCGACGTGGTGTGATGCACCAATTGCATATTAACGTTTAGTAAACGAAGTGTTTAAAAACGCTTTTAAAAAATGCGTTTTAAAACGGAGATCTTTCCTTATAAATACGTTTGATTCAATACGCAGTTTTTTTCCAGAGCGTTTTAAAACCTACGTTTTGAAAAATGAAATAAACGGCGTTTAAAACGCGTCGCAGATTGAAACACATTTTTTGCAAATAAGCTGCGTTTTATCCCTGCGTTTTGGCCAAAACACTCGACCAAACAGGCTCTTAACCGTGAAGTAAAACGTCACAACACGTCAGCACGATAATATGGCGTGACAGTCCCAGAAAATAATTTTCCCACACCGGGGCATAGATTGCCGCCACACCTGTAGCTGTGTGACACATGCGTGCGGCAATATTTAAAGGTTTAATTACTCTAATTGATTGGTTAAGGGAAGGGTATCTGCCAGCTTTAGGAACTAACATGACTTAAAAATGAAAGATGAGCGAGCAGGATCTGAGATGATGTTAAATTAGCAGACTTTAATCATGTTGATCTGATCAAGTTTATTATTCCTGATGAGATGCAATTTTAGGCATTATATCAAATTGATCCAAACTAGTGATCTTAAAAAACAAGGTAGATGACAGACCAATTGGTTAATTCCAATGCCTATAAAATCTGCTACACAGTGCTCATCATGCGAATTTTACAATGGGCTAATTATGCAAATGTATTGGCATACGACTAGGGATGACAATGGGGCGGTTTGGGGGCGGTTATGTATACTACTATCCCCATTCCCCAATTTAATTTTATGTCCCATATCCACCCTATTCCCCACCGGTAATCAATTTGTCCTTCCATATTCATTCTCCACGTGTAACGGTTAATCGGAAAATATCCACGGGTAATTCGTCAAACTAACAATTTAGCTTAAAACAATTTAATGATTAGAAAAAAATACTCAAAAAGAACTTTTAAATAACATATTGTTTAATCAATTAAGTTCATAAGACTTGATAAAAGATAATAATTATACTTAAAACTATATCATAATAATGTTCGTAAAAGTTAAAAAGTCAAGTTAAGTAATTGTGCACGTACTAATTCACCAAATATTAAATAATTAAGTGATGAAGAGGAGTGAACGACTAAGCGCACTGAGCGGCAGATTCACATAATTGAGAAAGATGTTTGAATTTTAGTGTTTTAAATCTAACATATATACCTAAGTTAGATGGTAAATATTTGTATGAAAATACAAGTAAAATTATATTAGTACTAAATAAGCGGTTCGGGTAACGGTTCTGGTAATGAGGCGGGTACTGCTAATACCAAAACCAAACCGTTCCCCAATTTTCATTTCGATTATCCTCATTACTCACCCTATATCCAGTCAAACTAGTTAATAACCGTCAACTTTAGTTTCAATTTGAATATCTACTGTTCGGTTTATACACACAAATTCTAGCAATAAAAAGATGGGGGTTATAGAGAGAGAAAATATATATATATATATATATATAGAGAGAGAGAGAGAAAATAGAGAGAGAAAGAGAATGTTTAATGAATATACAGCAACCCAGACAGATAGATTGTGAGGGGAAATGATAAAAGAAACTTTGAGAGAGAGAGAGAGTGTGTGTGTCAAAATCTACTGGTCGATTTAAAATTGTCATCCCTACCTATGACATGACTTGCGTGATACTCAACTAATTTGCTGTGACAAACTTCGAGAATACTCTTACAAAATAATTTTTTTTGTTTTTCTCGTTTGATATCCGTTTGTCCTATCTTTTCTCTCCTAGATTCTCCAAATAAAATTTTCTTAAGAAACCTAATTCTTTTGTTGACAAATCTTTTGATAATCCACTCCACTCCAACTTCTCACGTTTTCTTACGTGTGATGCCGTTGGACTTCAATGACGCTGCTAGACTAGAGTTGAAAAACTCAACTAAAAGTTTTTTGTTCATGTGTTTTGGATGTTTCAATACTACAATAGAAAAATCGGGTTTTCTAAATGCAATTCCGTTTTAAAAAGCTAAAAGATATATAATATTCTTTGAAAAAATTGCATTTTGAAATAGTATCTCAAACGTCTTTATAAAGAAAAAAGTTAGTGTTCTAAAAAATCAGCATTTTAAATAATTAATTTACGTTTTAAAAACTTTATACCAAACAAACTCTAATTAAAACTTTGTTTATGCATTACCTCTTCACTGGGTAATTAGAGGACTTTATTTATCTATATTATAAAGCCGGAAAGATAGATGAAGTCCTGTCACACTTTTTAAGATTACCAAATTTATCCCCAATTTTATTGTCTTCAAATCTTCTATCTCACCCCCTATCACATTCCGTGTCCCACTTAATTCTAACTTTACACTGTCTGATCCTATCACAGCACTTAATCCTAATTTACAGGTGTAGAGGTGAATGTGTGATGAAGATTTGAAGTCAATTTTATTAAACAATTTAACAAAATAACTGCTCATTCTTGATAAAATTAACCACCAATTTTTTTCATGCTTATAAAATTAACTAATCAAACAACTTTTTTTTTTAAAACGAATAAAAAAATCAAAAAGTCAACATATATAGGACAATATCAAATCTGCTTAACACCTTTATTAATTAAGATAATAAAATTTCAAATACTGATACAATATAAAATAAATAAATAAACAAAAAAAACTATCAATAACTCTTCTTTAGAATTTCGTATGAATAAGTAATCTGTTTATAAATTTTTGGTCAAAATTTAATTAAGTTTGATGTCGAAAAGTCAAAAGCGGAACTACTTTTTGGGGTGACTCGGCTTCAAATCTTCTATAACATGTCCTCGATGTTCCTTCCTGTAGAAACACAAAATGCAGCAAAGGAATGATCTAAACGGTATAAAGCACGCATATGAGTATTTCTTTGTACACATAAGTACAAAATAGAACATAAGACACGTACTCGCAAGCCTAAAAAGGTGCAGATTCTCATATTTCCAATCCCAGCTGAGCACGCCTGTTCTAACCTTGAATTCCCCTCGACTAGTTGTAAGTTGGTCTGATATTTCAGATTCACAAATTTGCATTTCACCTTCCTCACCCTCATGTCTAGGAACCTCCATTTCCTGCAGATTAAGCATTTTCCCACTATTATATAGTTACTGCGACTGATTAAGAAGTTGATTTTGATTACAACTTTGAATATATGATTGCATACTATTAGAGAGTGTTGCGGGAAAGCAACAATTTCCTCGTATTCAGCTGCATCTAGTTCTCGCAAGTGATGTGGTTGAAACAACTTAGGAAGAACATGTTGCCTTATGCCAATGAGAAGGAAGAACGGGAAAGGAAACAGAATGCCAGCTATTGGTATCCAAGTCACACCGAAGCACACCATGAAATACATAAACTGGAATAGGGTGAATATAACTATGTATTTGAATGGCACAGACTCCACAAACGAAGCATGAACCCTTCTGAGAACCCTGCATAAAAATAAAAAACAAGGAGTTGAAGAAACTTTTATGGTTGTGAAATTAATGGAAGCCGTTAGAGTCCTTTTATAAACTTCAGGGATTGTACAACTCAAAACAAAGGAAAACATGCGTGTATATGCATCCAGGACTAGGAGAGATAAAGAGAAGGGATATCCTTTCCCAGAACTGATTTCCAGGAAGGCTGTTAATGGCCATATAGGCAAAATAGCCCCAAAGAACTGATGTAGGTATCTTCTTTATCATGGGCATCGCATAGACAGACAACACCACAAGGAGTGACTGCAGCAGATTACTCACCCTTTGCTCGTTAACTCAAACTGGCAAGTAGGCATCAATATGCTTTTCAGGATCAAATGTCGCCTTTGCATTCTCTCCTTCATCTTCCATTCTCATAACTGCTTGCTTCAAGTCCTTTAATTCTTTAACCACTGAGGTACTCTGATACAAATCAATTTATTTACAGGAATTGCATAAGAGAGTATTAAGATAAAGTAAATCACTTGAATAATTAATCCTAAACCTACTATAGGAGGAGAGCTGTCTATTTCAATAAAAACGGTTTGCATCTGCCTATAGATTTCAGAACTGCTAGCTTGTTGCTTAATGCTTTCCTTGGCACTCTGAACCATCTTCTTTCTAATCAACTGGTACATGAAATTGTTTCGGAAACCAAAGAATTCAATGCAATAAATTATACTACTGGAAAAAAAAAAAAGAGCTTTTGTAGCTAAAATTTTCTTTTTTTCCAGCTTACCTGCTTTTTCAGAACAGCTAGGCGCTTGGTGTGCATGGGGGACTGTGGAAGGACTCCATTTGAAGGGGGTAGTCCAATCAATCCACAAAGCAACGTCTGAGAAAACGTAAGAGTAAAATTGAACATTAGTCTTGACGACTAAGAGCCTGGAATAAAGGCTCAGGAAACCAGTATTTAGATATGGCTACCAATTAACTAACCATAAATCCGAGCAGGAAGATATCATAATGATAAGCTGAGGGGTTCTTGAGATTAAATTCTTTTTGTTGAGCCAACTGTGAAGCAACGCTATGGCCAAAGAAATAAAGCCCTGCTATCATAACCGCCGGAACAAAGGCAGCAAGGATGTAGACAAAAGAAACCTTCCCCATATCCTGCAATTTATTTGAAGGAAACAGTATGAATTATACTCTCAACTTCTTGCTCAATGTTTATACTTCACGAGAATTTTGGAATGTACTCTTACCTACCTTACCTTGATTACAGTCCAATGGTATAAAGATGCAGATTCCCAGGGGAGAGGACTAAGGAGCCTTCTGGGAACTCCAGATGGTACTTTGCTTGGTACACTAAAAGAGAGCGCTGTCCACACTAACACCATCAATGGAACCCCATAGTCTGCGATAAAACTTCTGAGCCAACCTGTATTTAACATGAAGTCATGGTTAAAAATCTTTACTTGAGCCAAAATGAAATCATCGAACAATATACTCAACTTTAATTCACACACCTGTCGCATGCCACCACGACCTAGCCTGTCTGCTTCTTAATGCAGTGTACAGAAGGCCAAACGAAAATATGATTGCCAATAGTCCATTTGGGTAAAGCCACTGAAACTGGTGCTTTTCCAATTTTCGGTACTCGGATTAAGGAATTACAAACTCGCTCACCACTCCCTATGCAAATAATAATAATAATAATAATAATAATTAAAACACATACTCATAACTATGGTTTAAAAGATGCTAATAATATTAATCCAATGAATAGTATTGTACGTTCTACATCAATAATACCTTGATGGCCTCTTGAAGGAAAAGAACAGCAATTAACATCCCAAAAGTTTCCCCTGCAATCCTCGTAAATCTATTGATGATAGTACAAGCATTGAAGATTGCTAGAAGAAACAAAAAAAGAGCTGTCCACACACATACCCTGCAAATGTTATTAGTCGCATAATCAGTATTCATTACCAACGACATAGTCAGAAACAGCCAGGAAATGTACATATGAGTGGATATGCATAAAGGGTAAGATTCAAGAATACCATCTAACCCATGCCAAGAACAGTTGTTACCCCAAATCTTGTCTTCCTTTGGCAAAGTTATACAAGTATGTGTACATTATGACAGTAGGTTCGGTGATTCCTAATATCAGAAGAGGTTGTCCACCAAGTATCGAATGTATGACTCCACATATAGCAGTCGAAGCCAAAGTCTCCACAGTGCTCAAGCTTCCATCTACATCAATCCATATATAATTACATTTAAAAAAAATAAAAAAATTGAGTAAGCAATAGTTTCTTTGCACGTATATATATACCACTCTGTTTATTTTTTGTGATGCTTGTTCATGGATTTTGCGAGCAAAAGGAAAAGACATGGACCCGAATCAAAAGAAGAGTTGAACTAGCTTACCTGTATCTCTGCTTAGTTGCTCTCCAAAGGCAATGACAGGAAGTGCAGAAGCAAAAAATATGTATGCAGTTGGAGCCAATATCCTAGATATCACAGATTTAGTTAGATACAATTAAGTTTTTTTTTTTTAATTCACATTAATTAAAAAACATGATTATATAGTTAAATAACAAAAACAGATGATGACACCAAAAATATCTTGATGCCCGGATGCACCGGTCAGGACAATCCGGCAGGACTTTAGCCCGTATGTGCCAATAGCATAGCACTGCGCGAGCACCGCGCGAACACACGAGCATGATCCACGCGAGCAGACACAACGCGAGCACGCCCAAACAGCCAATAACCGTCTCCAAGAATCACGGGCCACATCTACGCGTTCCCGAGATCACAAGCAAAATCGGGAATTGCCTCCAATCATGCCCAATTACTCCTCCTAATTATAGGGATTGACATCCCTCAAAATCAGCCCACGAATCACTCCGTTCTCATTATAAAAGCCAAGCCGACTTGGTCCAATGTACGTTCACTATTCACAAGCTAAGACTCGTCCAATTAATAAGCAAGTTCTTATTCTCACGCCGGAGTGTCTTAGCGTGGCAAGCCCCGCATTCACCCTAGCGTGTTTTCTATCCATTTCGTGTTCTTAGCTCAAGCCCGATATCCAAATTTCACGAAGATTCCGAGAGTTCTCGACCGTGCCATTTTGTGCATCATCGCTGGTTCCGTTGCCGGAAATTCTTCATAGCACACACTTGAAACATGGTTCAAAACGCAAACACTCTTATGTTGGAGGAGCCGGCTTTGAGGTTGTTGGTGGTGAAACCACACAACTACCTTCACAAAGAACCCGCAGGCCGTGCACCACCAAATCCAAACGCCCGGATCACTAGGTCACAATCGGCCCGTCCACGCCAATTCGGCACAATCGGCTCACGCGGCCTTCTCACTTACTTCCACCTCCTGCACCAAATCCAGAGGTGGAGCCGTGACAGCCTTAACGCTCGGCGAGCACGGCGCGGCCCCGAGGCCGCAACATTGACCGAGCAAGCTCGGCTAGTCGCTAACAAACCGTGCCCAATATTCGAGCCGGATGTACGCGCTAACCAAGCCTACTCGTATGGGGCAACCCATGGTGCCGCAGAGAGCAGCCTTTTCCCCGACATTCCAACGATGAGCTCCCCGCCCGCCTCCTTCCGCGACGCAAGGCGCCGTGGCAACCAAGAAGATCCTTCCTAATAACCCGGCAAGTACCGGGCTAACGGAGGAGAGAGCAGCTGGAAAACAGCGACAATCGGGAAAAGCACCCCAATGCTCGGGAGTTCGCGGAGCTCGAGTATACAGCCGACCGACTATGCCGGAGGCTCCGCGAAGGAGGAATCGTGCTCGCAGAGGAGGCCGAATCCTTGCCACCCTCCCAACGATCGCGAAAAGAGGAAGCTCATTCTCGTCGGTCAAGGCGCACACCATCCCCAGGCGCAAGTCGCCTAGAGGAACGATTGACCGAGGCGACGGATAGAGAATGGAGCCCGATCACATCGGTCAAATCGCTCGCCATCACCTAGGCGCATGTCACCCGAAGGGGATCGGAGAGGGTGTGCGTAGCGAGCACCATGGAGGAGAAACTCACATCCCGCCTCCATGCGGACACAAGCGGAGCAAGACAAATACGAGGAGGTCGACAACGCCCGATCGCCTTAGAGTCGGGCGAGCAAAGTTGACGTCCTTCCGAAGAGGACGTCCCATTGCGACCGGATAGCATGACACCTCCGCATCCGGACATGCAAATACCCGTGTTCGACAAGTACAATGGAAGCGGCCTTGCCCGCGACCATGTCATAAGCTTTGAATCAAATAAACATGGTCACAACCAATCAAGCCCTCAAATGCAAGGCCTTCGTGAGCACATTGAAGGAGAAAGCGGTGAAATGGTATGGCCGATTGCCCGAGGATCCATAACAGATGGGCAGATTTGAAGAGAAAATTTATGATCGAGTTCAAGATCGGGGCCACCCGAAGGCAAGAATGGACCTCGCAATATCCGACAGGGGCCACCGAATCTACCGGCACTACTTCAACAGTTCAAGAAAATGCTCGGGCAAAGGGACGATCCGACCGAGGGAGGTCACCATGTGCTTCCAGCAGACTAAACAAGGGATTCCTCAAAACAGATTTGGGAATGCGACCACCAATAGATCGCGGTGAGATGTTTACTAGAACACGAGTTATGTCACCACGACGAAGAGGAGCGACCAAAAGGGGAAAGATAAGGATAAGGACAAAGCTCGCGATGACGAAGTGTCCGCCGGCGCGAAGAAAAAGTGGTTTGGAAAGAATCGGACACGCCGCGAGTTCGAATTGCTAAATGTCCCTGTGGAAGAAATCATGAACCAGATCGGAGCCGAACTACCACCGCGACCCTCGACCCCGAATACCTCATACGCGCGACTGCACAAAACATTGCGCGTACCACAATGACATCGGTCACACGACCGAGGAGTGTTTTCACTAAGAGGGAAATACAAAGGCCGATAAATCAAGGGAAGCTAGATCGGTTCAAGGCCGTGCACAACGCGGCGGAACGAGCCGGCAAGACCCGGTCACAACCGTCAACCAAGAGGAAGAATATCGGTCATCTTGGAAGACGAACCGAGCATCACAAAATTGAAAAGTCAAATCCATTTGTTGGATAAGGTGCCATCTGTTCCCGTGGTGCTCGGGAGGCGTGAGGAGGCCATCACATTCACGCAGAGCGAGTTGGCAACCACAACTTTAGCAGCCGAGCAAGCCTTGGCCGTGCAAGCGAGCATAGACTATTGGGAGGTTGAAAGAATATTGCCGGACACGGCGCATCCCGTGACGTCCCTTACTACAACCGCTTCAAACAGATGGGTTACTCGATGTCCACCTTAAACCATACGTGGGTCATCTTGAAGGATTCACCAACCACAAAGTTGCGGTTAAAGGAACGATCGAGCTGGAGGTCATGATCGGCGTGGGACAAAGGACTAGGACGGAGAAGATAACATTCCTTGTTATCGATCTCCGAGCACATTACAATGCCATCTTAGGCCTCCCCTCTATGGCAAAATTCCAAATGGTGGTGTCAGCCCCACATCACCGGGCAAAATTTCCAACACCACATGGGGTAGGAGAACTCAGAAGCCAACCAAGCTCCATATACAGATACCTCCAAGAGACGCACAAGGCAAAACGAAAACTCACAATCTCCGATGGCAACAACGAAGTCGAGTTTTCAAGAAGGAGAAATTCTCAGAGATAACTTCGATGCAGTTAGGAGTTATACTTGATCTCACGGCTTCCGAGCAAGTTCTCTGAAGTAACTCCGAGCAAGTACTCGGACACAACACCGAGCAAGCCCTCGGGAGCAGTACCGAGCAAGTTCTCGGGAAGAAGAAAGAGTTAGAGGTGGAGACCTTGCAAGTCAGGGACAACCCTGAGATTGAAGCTCACGGCGAGCTCGAAGAAATAATCATCAATCCAGCGCATCCTGAGCAGAAGATCAAAATTGGAAAAAGCCTCGGAGAGAGCGAACGCGAACAGCTAATCGAACACCGAATGTAGTCTCGATGTCTTTGCATGGACAATGAGGATATGAAGGGGATTAGCGAGACGTTGCTCTTCATGAGCTCAACATCGCCCGTAGTTCCGACTCGTCCAACAACGAGCAAGACAGCTTCTGAAAAGGATAAAGCTATCAAAGCAGAAATTGAAAAGCTACTCGCAGCGGGCATAATCGAGGAGATCCATTACCCAACCTGGTTGGCTAATGTGGTCATGGTTAAGAAGTCCAACGGAAAATGGAGGCTATGTGTAGACTTCACGATTTAAACAAGGCTTGCCCAAAGGATCGCTACCCGCTCCCGAATAGACCGACCGGTCGATGCCATAGCCGGATTCGAGATGCTAAGCTTCATGGATGCCTACTCCGGATATCACCAAGTAAAGATGGCGTAACATGACAAGGCCCATACACCTTCCGAGCAAATGCGGACTATTCTCGCTACAAGATGATGCCTTTCGGACTAAAAACGCCGGGGCCACGTACCAACGGATGATCAACAAGGTATTCTCATCTCAGATTGGGTGAATGTTGAGGCATATGTAGACGACATGGTCGTGAAATCGAAGGGTAGCGACCATATTTCGATCCGGCCGAAACTTTCACCAACCTCCGTAAGAACAACATGAAGCTCAATCCGAGCAAATGCGGTCCGAGCAGAAAATTCTTGGGCTTCATGGTCAACCGTAGGGAATAGAGGCCAACCCCGAGAAAATAAAGGCCCCGCCGAAATGAAATTTCACCAATCGTGACGTGAGGCCGAACGGCCGCATCATCGCATTGGGAAGGTTCATCTCCCGATCAGAAAAATGCTTACCCTTCTTCAAGATTCTCGTGGAAATAAGGGGTTTGTGTGGTCGAAAGAATGCTCTGAGGCGTTTGAGCGGCTCAAAGAATATCCGGGCAAGCCCCCACCGTTGAGCACCCGCTTGGGGAAAAACTATTTTGTATCTCGCACCACCGAAAGGCTGTGCGGTCTTGGTTAGGAAGACTCAAATGTACAAAGACACGTTTATTATGTATCTAAGGCTCGACCCGGTCGAAGCCCGTTATTTTAATGCAAAATTAGCTTACTCGCTTGTTGTCTCACCGCAAACTACGGGCTTATTTTTCTCGCACATCCCATACTTGTATACAGATTATCCACTAAGGAAAATTCTACACAAACCGACTGTCGGAAGATCTAAAATGGTCGATCGAACTCACGATTCGACATCGATTATAGTCCCAAAAGAGCGATCGTGGCACGGCCGGCAGATTTCCTGGTCGAAACAAGTTTTTCTGACCAGAGAGGGGAAGAGACAGAGACAGAGACGAGAGTCCTACCCGAGCAGTGGAGTAGACCAAGTGTCTATTGGGAGCTATTCGTCGATGGAGCTTCCAAAGAAGTCCGAAGCGGCGCGGCATCATACTCATTCCCCGAGCATGAAGATCATTTCGAAAAGGCGCTGCGCTTTACATTCCCAATGTCCAACAATCAAGCCGAATATGAAGCACTGATAACGGGCACAGAATTGGCATTGGACATAGGAATTCAGAATATAGTCATCTACAGTGATTCACAGCTCATTGTGAATCAAGTTAAGGGGGAGTATGGGGTGAATAACCCCACCTTAGAGAAATACTGCGAACTGGCGAGGAGTTGCTAGCCAGAATGCAATTTTGGGAATTAATCAGAATTGATCGAACAGAGAATGTACGAGCAGATTATCTTTCCAAGATCGCAATAGAAATCTCACATCTCCACCCCGCCGTAATGATCGAGCATATCGAGATGCCAAGAATCGAGCGAGAAAATCCGGATATAGAAATCACCGAGAGGTGTTGGATCGATGAGCTACAGGATTACATCGAGCAAGGTACTTTACCCGAGGATAAAGATCAAGCTCGAACGATACAAAAGCGCGCCGCTCGATATACGGTTATAGATGGAATTCTATACGCGATCATTCTCAAGACCCTTGTTAAGGTGTGTACGACCCGAAATGACCGAACGCCTTCTCGCCGAGGTTCATGAAGGAGTGCGGGGGTCACCCAGGCCGAACTTTGCGACAAAGTAATCTCGCGGGCTATTATTGGATGAACCCGAGAAGAGAGGCCGAAAATTACGTCGAAGATGCGACAAATGCCAACGATACGCGGACATACCCCGACTACCATCTACCGAGCAACACCGGTGGTTGCGTCATGGCCATTCGACATGTGGGGAATAGATTTAATTGGACCTTTCCCCACCGCCGGAAACCGCAAATACGTGATCGTGGCAATTGATTACTTTACCAAATGGATTGAAGCTAAGCTCTAGCGAGCATAACGTAAGAAAACGCCATCAACTTTGTGCACGATTTCATCCGGTGCCGTTTCGAGTACCCCGAGCAATCGTCTCGATCATGGAACTCAATTCTCCGAACGATTTACGAGAGCTTGTGAAAATCGCACATCAAACACCGGCGCCTTCGGCTGCATACCCGGGCAACGGACAGCAGAGGCCGAATAAGCAGGCCGCACGCTCAAAAGGAATCTTGAGGAAGAGCAGGAGATGGCTAGATGAGTTGCCCGCCGCACTTTGGGCCGTAAGAACTACGGTCGGGGGCCAACAGAGAAACTCCTTTCGCCTTAACTTATGGTTCGAGGCCATGGCCCCGTGGAGATGGCCCTACCAACGATCGAGTCTCAAAATTCAACGAACGTACAAACGACCATGAGAGGCTAATGGATATGGATCTGCTCAAGAAAAAGACTGAGTCGAAAATGAGAATGATCAACTACAAGCAGAGGCCAAGGGTCATCACGACAAAAGAGTTCACAAGAAATCTTTCATGATCGGCGACGGGTTCTTCGAAAAATTGAAGCTACGGACAAATGAACGTAAATGGGCAAACTTTCGCCAAATTGGGAAGGCCCCTTCCAAGTCACAAAAGTAGTCAAAGAAGGAACCTACATGTTGCGAACTAAGGAGGAGTTGACCTAAAACACCCATGGCATGCAGATCATCTTAGGAGATACTATCAATAGGTAAGATCTTACGAAAAGTTGATTTGTAAACCGAAGCATGACAATATATGAAATAAAGCTTGATTTAATGTTTTATTATCATTCCGTTGTTCAATTATGCTCGCAAGAACGAGCGAAAAATAAAACTTGTTAAATTTCAAGTTATTGTGATTAGACTTATCACTAGTTCTCATGACGCCGCAAGATCGAGCATAACGGCTTGTTATATTTCAAGTTGTCCCAATGCTCGCAAGACCGAGTAGGGCATGAGACTTGTTTAAACTCAAGTCATGATAGGCCATAATTAGTTGTAGTCGCAAGTTCGAACTAAACTACTTATTATCTATCATTTAGCCTAAATGCTCGCAAAGCCTTAATCTGAGACTTGTAAAAATTTCAAGTTCTCGTTAAAGTTATTTTGTTTCAGATCTGGTTAAAATTATCTCAATTAATAGCCACGACTGACATGTTCGCAAGATCGAACAAAACATGAAAGAAGCAAGTATTAGCCACGACTGCACATGTTCGCAAGACCGAATGTAATACGAAAGATGCAAGTTACGCTAACTACGCTTCATTAAAATAAACTAGAAGTCTTTACAAATAAAGGAAAAGAGGAGGGCACGCAGCCAACAAAAACATTTACAACCAAAAAGATTAGGGGCCGCAACGTTTCCTTCAGCAGAGCCGCCTCACCGCCGTCCCCGACCTCAACCTCGATTCCCATCGGAGCTTCGGCCGGCCGAGTAGCAGGTATAACCTCCTCCGCGAGACGACGGGCCTCGAGCACCGTCCGGACGTTGACCACCAAAGGAGTAGGAGGAATCCACTCCTCACGCCCTCCGCTGGTCGCTTCCTTCAAGAAGGCCAAGTCCTCCTCGTCGAAAGGGTACCAAGCGTGCCCACGGCGAGCTTCACCCCATAATAGGAAGCCGAGGAGACATCGCCGAGGGCGTCGACGGTGACCCCGCTCGAGCCAAGACCACCGAGCACCCGAAGAGCATGCCGAACTCCTTGATCGTAGTAGGGAGACCGCATTAGTCGTCTTCCCGATATGCTTTGATGCCCTAGCGAGTGATGACCTCCTCCTCGCTAGCCGCCTTGACCTGCGCCACGTAGGCCACCGACCTCTCCAAGTCACGACCCGGCTCAAGCTTCTCCATCTCCAACTGGGGACCTTCGCTCAAGCTCGGCATTTCGGAGCGAAGAGACTTTCGGTTCCCTTCGTAACCTCATCCGGTCTTTCGTGGCTTTCACTCGGCCTCAAGTTTAGAGACCTCCTCGCTTTGGCCAGACCTCTTTGTCCTTGGCAATGAGCTGCCCATTCCGTTTTGCCAGAAGGTCTCCATTCCTCGAGCTCTCCCTTCGATTGACAACCCTAGCCGAAGACTCTGAGGCACGAGCAACGAGCATGTTGAAGTTGGTCGGCATCGCAAAACGTATGGTTAGTAGGAACGACGGGGATGAGAGACACAAGATAAAAGAATGGCTAAATTTACCTCGCAGCGGCCAGCCGGCTTGGCCGAACAAGACTCCGTTCGACTCGCGGAATTTCGGCGAACCAAGCTGCGTGGGAAGCCCTCGGACAATTCCCGGCCACAAATGGCGCAGCTCCACGAACACGGAGATCAATGTTATCAATCACCGAACGTTGGCCGCCCGTGGTAGGGCCATCGAAGCCTCCCGCGAGGTTGGCATTTTGAAATCGGCTCCATCCACGAAGGCCCGCCCTGGGAGTCTCGGCACTGAAGTCCCCGCTGCAGCGTCTGGACCTTTTGAGCGCACAGAGCGCTCGGTTGCCTCCTCGCCACTCTTCCTCTTTCGAAGTGAGAGGGCAGTTGGGTCCTGCTGAGCAGTAGGATCAGAGGCATCCTCCGAGCGAGCAGCTGAGGATCGCCGAGGAGACGACCGGGTAGGGGGATTTGCGGCCACCGGAGCCTTGGATTTGCTCGTGCCCGTTCCAGAGGAGCCCACCTTGGGATCTCCGGTGGGTACCCTGGGCACGGGCGCCGGAGGCAAAGTGGAAAGCGTAGACCGACGCTCGCCAGCATCCTTCTTAGCCTTCTTGGCAGCATCAACATTTATCCTCTTCATTTCTGCGACCAAAAGCGACATCGCCAATAAACAAGAGGAATGTTAAACTAAAATACAAAAATACGAGTCAAACCGAAGGATTCAGGGGCGCCACACAGCTGGCGCCGAGTTCTTTACAGGCTGAGCAATCGCTGGGGAAAACCACATCCGGATGAGGACCCCAGGCAGGGTGTGGCACCTCGTCAATGATGGTTACCCGGGCAGGAATTCCCCCAACGGGCAGACGATGAACACCGGCCAGACGCAAAAGCTCGATATCACCAGTCAGAGACCTCCAGTCGAAAGCCCAAGCTTGAGTCTGGCCGTCGATATCTAAAGCGTTCTCTATAGCGGCATTCAGTTCACGATCTCCCGGCGACGAAATATCAACACTCCCTCTCGGGGGCACCGCCTTATCAGTAGCAGGGGGGAAAGGCCAGCCAAGTCGTGACTCCACGAGTAAAACTTTCTCGTCCCACTTCTCGATCTTATTTGGGAAGTCACTAAAGAGGCGAGGACATTTTGGCTTCGAGCGGGCAGAAATACGCTGCGTCCGCCTGTCCGTGCCGAACACGAAATATTTCCTCAACACCGACGAGAAAGGCTCGGCGAGCGAGACGGCACAATACGATGAATGAGCTCGAACTCGAGCGGTGTTCAACATGAGATCGGAAGGAACAGCCTGAGAAGCCATCAAGAACTCAACTATAAAGGGATCTAGTGGCAAGCGCCATCCCACGTGAAAAAATTCATAGAAAAAGACCACCCTATCTGTGTGGTCACGAAACTCCACATCGTCCACCCGAGGATCGAATATCTTAACGCGATACAACCGCTCGTCCACCCCAAAGAGGAGAACCAATTCGCACATCCTGTCTCCATCAAAAGACCTCCACAAATCGTCCGAGGTCCCCGAAAGGGAAGCGGTCTTTGAGCGGGCACCGCGAGCTCTCGCCCGAGCAAGTCTCGCGAACTCGAGCTCGCCGAATCGTCATCGTGCTCGGGCTTCGACTACCCGGTGACTGAACCTCGCTAGAAGAATCGCTCACTGGAGAAATTGGAGGGGTGGGCTCAGAGCTTGGCTCGCTCAAGCCTTGCTCGCGGTCATAATCAAACACTTCCTCCGAGTGGGTGGCCTCTGAATCAGATGCACCGCGAAGACTAACGGAGGATGACATCACTACAAAGGGAAGAAAGGAGGCCGGCTAAGTACGGTATTAGCAAAAAGGGGTAAAGAGGGAACAAACCCTAAATCCAAGATCTACCGTAATACGTGGCTTAAACCCTCTCAAAGGGTTCGCAACACGAAATGCCCTCACTTGAAGATCAACGCCCAAAACCACATCCTTCCATGACCAATTCATGGCTATCAACGAAACCCCAAACGAAAACTCAAAAGCAAAACAGAAATTGAGAGTGGGGCGCGAGCAAATACCTGGAGTTATGATGCAGAAAGTGGACGAACTGGTGAAGGTAACAACTGGAACAGCAAGAGTTCGGAAGGAAGGAAGCTCCACGAAAGATCTTAGCAGCGGCGGCGAAAAGGAGAGGAGAATAAGCGTAAAAATGGCAAGAGGGATCGCCCAAATCTATTTAAGGGTTTCATTTTCCCTCCAAGGCTATGGGCCTCCAACGGCGCCTACGGGCCTAGGCCCGGGCCTACCCTCCGCATTTAATGCGCTCGAAACCAAACAGCACGGTTTCCCAAGCGCGCCTTCCGTCCTTTCGGTCACTTCATAGATGACGTCGCCCAACTAAACGCCTAACAACCATGATTGCTCCTCGCCACGAGCATAAATACTTCTTGGACAAGGAGGGGGGCCATTGATGACACCAAAATATCTTGATGCCCGGATGCACGGGGACAAATCCGGCGGGGACTTTAGCCTGTAAGCCAATAGCATAGCATGCGCGAGCACCGCGCGAACACACGAGCATGATCCACGCGAGCGGACACAACGCGAGCACGCCCAAACAGCCAATAACCGTCTCCAAGAATCACGGGCCACATCTACGCGTTCCCGAGATCACAGCTAAAATCGAATTGCCTCCAATCATGCCCCAATTACTCCTCCTAATTATAGGGATTGACATCCCTCAAAATCAGCCCACGAATCACTCCGTTCTCATTATAAAAGCCAAGCCAGTACTTGGTCCAAGGTACGTTCACTATTCACAAGCTAAGACTCTGTCCAATTAATAAGCAAGTTCTTATTCTCACGCCGGAGTGTCTTAGCAGGGCAAGCCCCTGCATTCACCCTAGCGTGTTTTCTATCCATTTCAGGTTCTTAGCTCAAGCCCAGATATCCAAGTTTCACGAAGATTCCAGAGAGTTCCTGACCGTGCCATTTTGTGCATCATCAACAGACAACAGTAATTACCCAATTCCTGAACGAATACCAGTAACCCAATTAATCTTGTTTATAACAGGATGCCCTTCCTCGAATATCGTCGATAATACCTCTGAATGGAGATTTGATGTTCTCCATACCTAAACTTGTTCTCTTTCCCAGGAAAGCAGCTAGGAAAATTATGTTTTGCTCTGCTCACTACCACGTACGGACCACTAGTAGTGTAGGTTCACAAAGTTTGTTGCAAGGGGTCAGGTTTCTTATATCAGCTGTGCTGTGACCGTGGCTACGTGGGCTCCCCACCTGCGTCCCGGTGCACCAAGTGGCGAATTGAATTGGCAATTGTCTCGTCATAAGATAAGATAAGAGCATCAATTTTAGTAGCCTGGTCCTGGTGTAAACTACAAAATTAAAACAAGGGAGTAAAATTTTGACAAGGAAGGAATCAGAGCATAGGCCACTACTATATACAATTGGTTTACGATTTCATTTCATTTCATTGGTTAAAAAGCACAGCGTGACAGAAAGAATGTACCAATTTTTGTTTCCATATAATAATCTGATAAACACTCACTAGTCAGTCTACTCATCATGCAATGGGCTACTCTAATTAATTAACTAAGCTAATTGCTGTGACCTAAATGATTTTTTTGTTTGGTTTCCTTAATCTGTCATGTCATATCATATCATATGTTTTCTTTGCTAGAGATTTGTCAAAACATAAAACATCTTTTCTTTCGTTGGTCAGAGTTTTTGTTTGACTTCTTTTACGTGACATGTAGTTGGACTTTGGTGACATTTATACAATTGAATATTCAAATTTGGTTACATATGCATTAAGTTTCCACGGGGAAGTAAACTTTGATAATAAAGTACTAATAAATCAGATGATCTTGACAAACATTGCACCAACTAACTTGATTTTTTTTCCATTAATTGTATGTATTTATGGCGTATAATTTTTACTACTCCCTCCGTCCCTAAATTATTGTCTTCCTTTCCTTTTTCGTCCGTCCCAAAATAATTGTCTTGTTTGAAACTTTCCTTTTTAGAACATCACTTTTACTATTTTACCCTTACTTTTTCTTCCTACTTTAATTATGGGCCACATACACATGGGCATTAAAGGAAACAACACACTTTTTCAATACTATTCCAATATTAATAATCAAGTCAATTGAGTTTTCTTAATCCGTGTGCCGGGTCAACCCAAACAATAATTTAGGGACGGAGGGAGTATTTTTTTTCTTGGTGTTCACATATAACATTGCAAGTCCAAACTAGGACATCATATGTGTTAAAAATTAAATTAGTAAACCTATATAATATAGACGCTCATTCGGAGACAAGAAAATGTTTAAAATAAACACTTATTTTACAGAGGGGGAGTATTTTTTAAGGTCTCCATTAATGAAAGTAGGTGCATTGAAAATTATTTTCAATGTGTTATTGCCAAAGAGGCTATAATTATCACTGTATCTGTGTAACAGTAGGTTCTAGCTGGCTCATTTGGTTTTTTCTGGACCCAAATTTTCCATCCAACTGTGTTGCTCTCCATTGGCCTAGCAAGTTTTAAATGATGCTCAAGTCATGTTTGAACCAGACAGAAATGTTCAAACTCTTGGTTCAACTGTGTGGCCTACATTTTTTGGGCCGATACGTTTTCTATGGTGAAAACATTCTCGTTCATTGGACGTTTTATCTGACTACTAGGCAAGGCAAGGCAAATGCATTCGAAATTAGAGGTGTGAGTGAAATTCCTAAAATTGAAGATTTAGGTGAGTGTCAACTTGTTTTGGCTAGATCATCTAGTGTTGATATCAATTTTCACATTTCCTCGTATGTGTTTTGTGTGCTTAACAATTTTCATAAACCCATGATTTACAAAGGAGCTTTAAAATCTGAAAATCCTAGTGATTGGTTAAAAGTTTTAATTGGTAATATTAATTCTTTGCATGTGAACCATTTCTTGGATTTTAGTGCCTCTAAATGTGGCTGGTTCTGATAGATTTAAAGCTAGATTGCTTGTAAGGGGGTTTACTCTTTGTGAGGGGATTAGGGTTCAATGTGCTTTAATTGTCCAATTTCATTGGGAGTTGAAATGTTTTATGGTAACAAAATTTCAATCCTGTTTTAAAATTCTGAAATTTGATCCCGGTGATTGATCTTTGTGTTCCGTGCGTTACCCCGTAAATCCACTTCGTGCTTTGTGTGTGTTGTGGTGTCTCCCATGTTTCTACTTTGTGTGGTGGAGCATGTTAGACGGTTATTTCCCGTGCATACTTCGTGTATGCTTCCCTTTGCTTGGTCCAACTTTGTATTGGAACAAATGTGGGATAGGCGATGATGAACCATACTTTTATAAAAGTCCTTATGAGTCCTTATGTCTTTGACCAGCACTCGTTTCAAGGTGGAGATTGTTATTATTTAGTGACTTGGCCCAAGCAACAGCCCTATCATTGGCCCAACCCAAGCCCAACTCCTTTGGAGGCCTGCCCATTTGATTGTGCAAATGCGGAAGATGAAAGCTTCCAGCACCTTCCAGTTTGTAGCTCCCTTGGTTGCCCTGTTTTCAAACTTGCAGCCGTCATATTTATACCTCTCTCCCTTTCCCTTGCGTCACTGTAGCAGTAGGAGATGAAGTGAGCTGAGTCAAAAAATCTATTGGGTATCTCAGCTGTATCTCTCCCTCTACCGTCCCCGTGGGTCTTGTTTTCTTCCCTCTTCTCTTCTCTTGGTGAGTGTGAGAGTGTGTGGGTGAGAGTATACACTTGAGGTGTTTTGGGCTCTTGAAGGTTGTACCTTCTGGTGAGCTGGTGTTCTTGCTGTTCTTCGTGGTCTCGAGTTCAGCTGGGTTAGGGAGACTGTATGGGAGCTGTTCGATTGCTTCCTTCAGTAAGGGCCACCGGAGTTGGGGTTTGGAGGTGGTGTCGGGTTTGGGCAGTGTGGGTGGTTCCTTGGTTCCTGCTTGCTGGGTTTAGGACATTGGTGGACTCGTTTGGTGGACTATGGGTTGAGAAGGGTTGCTGAGCCTAAGAAGGAGCTTGAGCCGAGGTGCTAGCCACCTGTGACGGCGAGTCAGCGAAGTATCGCCGGCGTGTTTGTCCTCCTTCATTGTCAACTTTTATTTGTTCTCTCCTTTTGTCTTAACGTTTTCTTTTATGTTCTCTACCCTTGCTTGAACTAATCTCTGTTTTGCAGGTTCTGTGAAGATCTTGGTGATCTTGAGTCCGAAACCGTTATTCTGTTCATTCCCATAGGCTAGACAAATCTGTTACCCCCTCCCCCTCTGTATTGTTGAACCTCCCAGTGAGGTTCCTTGTTAGCTTTGGATTGTATTAGGCCCTTATAAATATTCTGTAATATTTGTTTCGTATCGATTCTGTACGTGGTTCGCGATCCAAAATCCCAAAAAGAGGTTATGGTCATCATTTGTGTGCATCACACACTCAAAACTAGAAAATAAATCAGGAAAAGGAAAAATGAAATGAAGCAAAAACTTCTAAATAGAGGCTCCAGTTGTTTTTTTTTCGCCTGTGAAAATCTTGTCCAAGCCATCCCTCACCACCCAAGTCAAGTCACTCGCACTCCAAGCCACCAGAAAGAGACAACAAACAGATTCGAAGAAAACAAAACGTAAAATGATTCTGCAGTGTTTGTGAAAATGAATGCTACGAACATTGATGAGAGAGAGAGTAGATGAATTTATGTGGAACAGATGATTCTATTTCGTTATAGTAAACAAATTATAACCGAGTCTTGTGACAATGATGAGTTGATCACAGATCAATTTGGGCTCAACCAAATTGAAGCTGTGTCGTTGCCATTGTGCATGCATTATGTAGTAATTGTGTCGGATATTAGACCAAATACTGTTACTATTGAGTTTTATCATATTTTTAAAAATAATAATAAAAAGGTTAAATACTACTAGTAATTATTTAGTGGTCAAATAATTTCTACTTAAAAACAAGTTCTATAAATTCAATTCCAGTAATTGGATCTTTTTGTCTATTGAGAAACTTGGATTGCACACTTGTGTACTTGATCCTCTCATAGTAATGAATTACGTTGTAAATATAGTGACTCCTTGTTGAATTGAAAGAAAGAAATTGAGAACTTGACCATTCCCTTCAAATATCATCAGCATAAAATATACTTATAAACCTTTAAAATATATATATATATATATATATATATATATATATATATATAGTTAAGGACAACACTCTAGAAATTACATAACATTCATATTGTTTCTGTCGCTGGTTTTATAAAATGAGAATAATAAAACAGGTAAAAGACAGGTATCTACTTCCAGAGCTTCCTTAAAGACATGTTCTTATCTGTCTCCTTCTTCATGACTTTGGCAACGGCCATCTCAAAATCTTCCTGTGTTACATGAACCCTTCTCTCTCTCAAGGCAAACATCCCTGCTTCAGTGCACACGGCCTGGAAGAACAATGACAAGATTTCAACAATTGCAGAGCGGAGACGTGAATTGGACTAAAATCGTTTCCAGATCATGGTCGTAAAAGAAGAAAGCAGAAAATAGAAATACTATTAACAAAGCATGAAAAGCAGCTCTAAGCAGACTACATACGCAGCACCTCGTTTACTTGGAGGTTGGCACTTGCAACCCACAGAAAGCTTTTTCATTTTCCAATTGTGACTAATACTTCTACCTTGGAAAAACATAAATTATCAGTGTCCTAATGGTCTCCTTTTCATCATAGGCAAAGGCAAGAAAGTTAGTATTCCCTCTTGCTTGCACATCATTTATTGAAGCTGCCAGGCAGTGGAATGGTGGTCAATAGTGAGAGCATTGTAACGGCCTCCATTGATCATATAAAACAAATTAAATAGAAAAGAAAAGGATCATTTTTTATTCTGGCAGCACAGCAGAGATTAGGAGTTGTGGTCCGTGATACTAGATCTAATTACTGAACAAATACATCAATTTACTCTCTCCGTCCCTAAATAAGTGTCATTTTTAGTTTTTCACTAAAACTAAGGAAGTTGACTTTTAAGTCACTTTAGTAGCACATGTACATTAATGCCCTTGAATCTTGATGTCCACATATAACATTAGAAGTCAGATGTGTCAAAGGTGAAATTCATAAACTTATATACAAAAATGGACACTCATTTTGGGTCAAGAAAAATTAAAAAATGAACACTCATTTAGGGACGAATGGAATATTTAACTTTTGAGAAAATAGGGCAAATTACAGGAACACCACATGAACTAAATCCCCCTCCCTCCTTCTCTTCTAATGCTAATAAGAGATCTAAAACTACCATTGAAAGACCTACATTCCTATAGATCTGGTTCAACCATCACCAACACATTCACTGCCACGCATATGCCACCCCTCCCTATTGGGTAACCACCTCCTCAGCCCCATTTCAACATTCTCTCCTCTACTCAAACCCAAAGCAAATCTGAGCTTAGGATATTCATGTTTTGGAAATGCAAATGTGCTTATGTTATGTGGTGAGACATTGAAAAGAACTCTGCTACATTAGTATAGAGTATGCTAGTTACAATGGAGGTTTTGGTGTGGGACAAACAAACTTGGTTTTGTATAGTAAAATATGGATTCATACATATGAAAGTGAACTATTACGGGAATTGGATTTGAGGGACTACTGATTAGACAAAAGAGTTCCAATGAGGAGGAGGTTAGATTCCGGCTTTTGATTGAATCCATCTTGTGATGGAAGAAAGCAAGTGTAGAGAGCCAGGAACTGTTGAGAAGTGAAAAGGGGCTGCATAAATCGTACAATGATAGCTTAGGCAGGGGATCATTTCTTGTCACTTTTACTTGATGATAAGTAGAGGAACCAGTTGCCTGTGCTTCTTGGTAGTTATGAGATGTGATTAGGAAGGAACTGCAGGCCCTGGATTATGAGGTGGGCTACTGCCATGATGGTGGGGCGGTTTGGTGATTTCATGAAGGGTAGGATACTGCCATAATAATCGGGTGGTTTAGTGATTCCATGAAGGGTGGGTCAGGATAGGAATTTTAGGTGGTAAACCATGAGTACAGAGAGTTGAAGAAGATTGCTGAAAGAAATCAGAGGAGAGTGGAAAAGGCATTTTGGCTATGATTGGATGCTTATTTTGGTCATGCCTGACACATATGCGACTTAATGACATTTCGAAGATGCTTGCTAGCAGAGGGGGATACTTCAGCACGTCCTAAAGCTCAGGGGTGTAACATCCAGGTCAAAAAGATCAAGATCACATCTGTTTCTGAGACAATACAGGGGTGTCATTTTCATTTACAATGAGGGGTAGTTAGAACTTACAGGAACCAAGCGAGGAATACTTCAGAACCAACACAAAGGAACTTATAACAATTTTTGTTTATGTTCCAGAAATCGCAAAAGTAAGGTGTGCATTCTTTTATTTATTTATTTATTAATGTTCCAAAATTACAATCAACCCCTTGCTCATTTTTTAAAATGTCCCAAACGTGAAATTTGAAAATAAAGATCAAAAGTAGAAGACAGTTATGAGAATACTAAATGAATGAGGAGTTTGTGGAAAGCAAGTTATGCATTTTATTTTATATTTTTGCCTCGAGAAAAATGATTTTCAGGTCATTCATTCGCATAACAGAAAAATTTGTCGTCAAAAAAGCATATACTGCAAGACAAACTAGCGATAAATTGAAACCAAGAAAACAAGCTAAATGCATGGCTTTTTATATGGTTAGAGGGGCATGTATGACTGTGAAGGAAAACTTATGGCTTGCAGTTAAAAACTACTATTCCCTTAAATTTAGAAACTACAAAATGCACCTTGAGCTCTGCACCAGATGCACCGTTCATTTTCCCTGCAATCTTCTTCAGATCAATCCCACGCATCAAATTCATTTTTCTAGAGTGTATCTTTAAGATGTCATGACGAGACTGCAAGAAATAAAAAAAGTAAATAAAACATAAAGGTTGAAAGAGGCATATTACAAACAGGAACTCATAGAATCAAATGATTTAATAACATGAAAAAACAAACACAAACACAAGTTATAAATTCATTACTATAAGAAAATGATGTGAATTTCCATAAATGGACGCGAAATGATAAAGTATCATCTATATGCTAATACAAAAGGGTGTGCAGTGAGTAAAATATCTCCTCTGAAGAGAATGAAATAGTCAGACCCCTAGTAATTGCGACAAGGCTAATTTTCGTTTAAGTTTATGAAATAAAGGTATATAAAGGATATCATCTTGAATATAACATACATCTTCATTGGGATTAGGAAATTCAATCTTCCTGTCAATACGTCCTGGCCTAAGAAGAGCTTGGTCCAAAATGTCAATTCGGTTTGTTGCCATCAACACCTGTGTCAGACAGTTAGATGGACAGAATATTCAAGTAATATTGAAAAACCCAGACTCTTAAATAATGAGAAGGATACTGAATGAATCAAAACAGCAATTAGAATATACTTTTATTTTTTTGATGCTTCAAATCCGTCCAGTTGATTGAGAAGCTCTAGCATAGTTCGCTGGACTTCACTATCACCATTGCCACTTCCAGATTCCATGCGAGCAGATCCAATACTATCAATTTCATCCATAAAAATGATTGATGGAGCATGCTCCCTGTGCAGTGGCAAAGATATGAAAGCACAAGAAAATTCAAAACACAAGTTTCACATGACAAATCATGCTGAGATATAGAAAAATATCAGCGCACAGCACTGTGTGAATTAAAAGAGCTGATAATCATTGATGGATATCAAACATGATGAACGAACCTGGCCATCACAAAAGTTCTCTAACCATCCTGGAGCCTTCGCCAATGTACTTCTGAACTAATTCGGACCCCGAAACCCTGATGAAGGTGCAGTCAGTGTGATGAGCCACTGCCCTAGCAAGCAGTGTTTTCCCTGTCCCAGGAGGCCCGTAGAGTAGAACTCCCTTTTATAAAGAGATGAAATGCTTAGCACTAATCAAAAACATTTATTAGATTGGCAGATTCTTACAGGTCAACTTACCTTTGGCTGGGCTATTCCAAGAGACTCGAACAACTCAGGATGCTTGATTGGGAGCTCGATGACCTATAAAAATAAGAATATGTTATTGCAGAGCACAATCATCAGGCATAAATGATAGACTGTACTAAGAAATCGCACAAGAGAATAGTAATTTCAAGAGACACACCTCCTTTATCTCTTTTATCTGCTGGTCAAGACCACCAATCATGTCATATGTAGAGTCTGGAACTTTTTCAACTTTCATGAGGTTGACTAGAGGGTCAACTTTACTTGGCAGTACCAAGTGAAGCACGTAGCTATCATTACGCAAAGCAACTCGGGTTGATGGGGTTATTTTTGTAATATCAATATTCTTGTCAATATCTACGACGTACTTCCCTTCAGGGTGAACCTATCAGTGAAAAGTTCAATCAGTCAGGTATTTATGTACAGACACCCACACATGCAGAGATCTGCAATGCAACACAATAAGGGTTTCTGACAATAACAAGGGAAACAACAATAAATAATAACATTTCACTGGCAAAAGGATATAATCCTTTAAAGAAACAGGAAGAGACTCATGAGTCGTGAGGAAAGAAAAAAAAAACGAACGAAGTGTTGCTCGCGTATGTCAGAATATGAGCATACAAATCCCAAAAAATAAAATGGGAATTTCTTAACTTTCTTTGAGTCACAACAGCGAGATTCATTTCCATTAAAAGCATGCAAATACTAAAGGCACCCAAATAATCATGCTCCTCACATAGACAGGCTGCTTCAGATTTTCTATTTGCTACTTATCATAATAATAGATTTCTCTTACAAACTATTGTTCACAAAACAATGGAACAACAGTTGCACCATGAACAAGTAATACTTCTCTATATGATTTAGAACTTCAGATAAGATGCCCCAAAACTTGGTTAAATGAAACAAATTAAGATTTAGCAGCAAAATGGCAATGCTGAAATGAAACCAAAGGGTAAGTGGTAAGCGATCAATCCACCTGCACTCGATTCCAAGTTTTGTGTCTCTCCAAGAGTGGGTTTCAAAAGAAGGGAGTATACTAACATAATTGAGTATCAAAGCACCCAAAACAGAAAAGAAGGGGGAGGAGGTACTAAAGTAAATTAAAATTACTAAATTCTAGGGAGATCTATAAGTATATTAAAATGTTTCAAGAGATGAAAAAAAGGATTTTATCATTGAAGAGGATGGAACGCACCCAAAAGAAACTACTAGATTCGTCCCAAGTTGTTGAATGTGATGGCTCGATGTCCTGGCAAGAGGCCGGCGCCCTCCGAGGCATGCGGCCGCATAGGATGTTGGATTTTTGGAAGGCATGCGGCCGCATAGGGCGTCCGCATGGCATACTGGAATCTATGCGGCCGCATAAGGCGTGCGCATAGGTTTCTGGAAACCATGCGGCCGCATAGGGCGTCCGCATGGAAACTTTGTATATCGTATGCGGCCGCATAGTGCGACCGCATAGCGACGGTTTTTATCTTTTAAGGGTTTTAGGGTTTTCTATTGTATCCATATATAAATAGTTGTATACCTAGAACGTTTCAAGGTGTGAGCCTCTAATAAAATTTCGTCAGTCCGTTGACCCCAATCTCTCTCTTCTTTGTGATTGATCCGCTATTATACTCTGTTAATTTGTTTGCTAGTCTTCCGCTGTGCGCAACACAAGTGTTTGACAATTTTAGTGCAGCTATTCCAAAATGTATGTGGCATTTAGTTCAGATTCATATGATGAGTGAGAATAATCATAGCAAAAATCTTTTTTTTTTAAAACATGCTTTCACCAAGAGTGAGACTCATTTTTTAGATAGACAGCTAGTAATATGAAACGGAAAATAAGACAATTATGGAAGAAAAAGAAAAGCCCACCAACCTTAACTAAGACCTTTGATTTCCCCATAACCTTTACAACTTCGCCAACATACGATCCAGGCTCCTGAAGGAGCTGCAATTCTTCTTTGAGCATCCTCACTGTTCACATAAAAAACATGCATTATGTCTTAAAGCAAACCCAATACAAACTATACCCCTTATGCCTCAATGCAAGTCTTAAATATGAAAAGAAAACAAGTAACCCAATACAAATTATACCCCTTATGCCTCAATGCAAGTCTTAAATTTGAAAAGAAAACGAATATGAACAAGACCATAGATACCTCTATATTAACCTTGTAAAAGTGAGTATGACTGAACTATCACGATTGCACAGTGAATCGTCCAATATCCAATCAAAAACTTGAAAGAATACAACAGTTTGAGACAACAATATAATGACCATATATATAATTGAAATATCTCGGTGGCATTAATTCATGTACTATTCAGTCAAAATCTCTGAAACAATATAACTGTTCTAGACAGCAGTTAGAAACCTCAATTGAACATGTGTGTGGAAACGTGAGGGGCGGAAAAAACAGATTACAACTTACTAAAGTAAAACTGTGGATGTCAAAGTTGGAAGGGAAAAACTTAAAAATCACAGCAACGAAATTGAGCGAGTGAGAGAGTGCGTGAAGGGAGGAGGAGAGATACAATGTAGCTGAGATAGAGAAAAATAATACTACGCGATATTTCATTGTTGATAATTAGGAAAAAGGTACTTCAATATCTGAAGCATTTTGAGGCTTAAGATGATACATTATCCAATTTCAGCAGACTGTAAAAAGAAAAATTTGGACATAATTGAGCCATTCGAAACCTAAATACATTAGTTCCAGGAAATACAATGCTGTAGCTGTATCGGAAAGCTCAACAAATATGTACATAAACAGTGTCCGAACAATGTAATTAGTAAACTCAAACCACAAGCAATCCTCATTATAATGTAAATTCAAATTAATTCAAATATTTCATGGCATTTGTGTACGCCACAACACGAATGTGCTTCTCTAATTAAGGATTGCCGGCGGAGGGTAAAAATACGTAGATATAAGAGTAAATTAGATATAATTATATACCTTGAGAATTGCGATCGTTGCGCTGGGCTTCGAGTCGCTGGAGATTCTGAGTCTTGTGGAGGACTTGGAGCTCGAGATCATGAATGTGTTGGAGGTAGTACTGCCGCATTCCTACCGGCTTTTGATGCTTCATCGTGCTTTTCGCCGCCTCCTCAGCCTGCCTCGTCTCTACCGCCGCCGTCGCCATTACAATAATACAGGCTTTCTCTGAGCTCTAAATATATGAGTCGCTCCTCCTTAGTTTTCGTTTTGGTTACAATCGCTGACTCCCACTCGCGCGGTGACCGCCTCGTCGTCGTCGTCGGGAGGGATGTGGCAACCACTTCTCGTTAAGGTGTATATATAAATACTCTATCCGCCCCAACAAAATAGTTTCAGCAAGTCAATTTTTTAAAATTTGTTTTTATTACGTTAAAATTGTTATAAAATGATAGTTATAGAATCACAAGTCACATATAGAAATGTTAAACGGGCTAGCCCTAACGGATTGTGGTCCTAATGGACCACGGGCTAAACGGTCTAATTTTTTCGGGCTATTAATATTACAAAACTAACCCTAACCCTAGCGAATTTTAAGCTAAACGGGCCACTATCGGGCCACGATTAAAGATATAATATAATAATATTTTGAAATGGTTAATCGATAAACCATTCATAACTTTGATAGTTTCTTATGTTTTCAAAAGAAATATAAATTAGACATTTTTTTACATCAATGTCTTATAATTTCCAACTTGTTATTATCAAAATAAATAATGTAATAGCTTTACTTAGCAGTTATTTCCAAAAATTTTGTTTATATTTCAGTATTTATTCACAAGTACACAAGGAAAACCTGTAGTGAAAATGATAAATGTGTTTGACTTTGGATTAAAGGTTATTGGTTTTATTTTCATGGTGGTTATTTTACATATCTCCTAAACTTTTTATGGGCTAATTAATATTACGCGGGCTGGCGGGCCAACCCTGAAACCTAACGGGCGTTGCGGGTTAAACGGACTAGCCCTAAAAAGCCCTGATTTTAAACGGGCCAAAAATATTGAACCCTAACCCTGTTTTTTTCGGTTTAAACGGGCCAACCCTACGGACCGTGCCCTTTTAACATCTTTAGACTCACAGAGAATAGAGATACAGAGACTGAGAGAATTATATTACGGTCATTTTTGAAGACGCGATTACACAGCCTTTTTATAGGCAAATTCTCCGGCACTGTTTATGAACAACAAAGTCATCACCGCATGTTGCTACGTAACATTATGTGCATGCTACGATGATGCTATATTATTGCTACAGTGTATTAATACATTTTGCTATTTGTATTATTACATTGTGCTACAGTCCACACATTAATTATTTATAACACTCCCCCTTTGACGTAGCATTGTAAGTTGGATAAGTTTGCCTCGTTAAAAATCTTATGCCGAAAAACCCAGTAGGGAAAAATCAGACAAAAAGGGAAAAAGAGTGCATAACTTAAGTCCAAAACATGAGCATAGGCTGCCTCGTTAAAAACCTTACCAGGAAAAACCCTGTGGAAAAAAATCATGATAAGGGAAAAAGAGTACAGCCATACGAGCTCCCCCTCGAGTCGACAAGGATAATTATTTTTGCAAATCTCGTAGGTTCCGCATTCAAATATTACGAACATGCATTCTGAAGGTTATAGTAGGGAGTGCCTTCGTAAATAGATCTGCTGCATTGTCACTTGATCGAACATAATGAATATTAATATCCTTGTTCTTTTCAAGTTCTTGAGTATACGAGAAGAACTTTGGGGGAATATGTTTGGTCCTGTCGCTTTTAATGTATCCTTCTTTCGTCTGAGCAATACATGCAGCATTATCTTCAAGTATCACTGTCGGGTCTTTATTGACTGGTAGTCCACTGACTTCTTGAATGTGTTGAGTCATGAATCTAAGCCATACACATTCTCTACTTGCTTCATGAAGTGCAATCATATCAGCATGATTTGAAGATGTAGCAACTAGTGTTTGCTTTTGAGAACGCCAAGATATTGCTGTACCACCCATCGTGAAAACATAGTCAGTCTGTGATCTAGCCTTATGTGGATCGATAAATAACCCGCATCGCAAACCCAATTATTTCATTCTTTGAATTCTTTGGGATAAAACAATCCCGCATCAATTGTTCCTTGGAGATAACGAAATACGTGTTTAATCCCATTCCAATGTCTTCGCGTAGGGGATGAGCTATATCTTGCTAATAGATTAGTAGCAAATGATATATCAGGTCAGGTACAGTTAGCAAGATACATAAGAGCTCCAATCGCACTCAAGTATGGTACTTCAGGACCAAGTATTTCTTCGTTATCATCACAAGGACGGAATGGATCCTTTTCAACATTTAGTGATCGGTTAACCATGGGGCTAGTAAGGGGATTTGCCTTGTCCATATTAAAACGTTTCAAGACCTTTTTTGTATAATTGGACTGATGCACAAATATTCCCCTTTGCAAGTGTACTATTTGTAAGCCAAGACAATACTTGGTCTGCCCAAGATCCTTCATTTCGAATTCTCCCTTCAGGTATGTAACAGCTTCTTGAATCTCCTTTGGAGTTCCAATAATATTCAGATCATCAACATAGATAGCGATAATTACAAATCCAACTATCGTTTTCTTGATGAAGACGCATGGAGATAATTGATTATTCACATATCCGTTTTTCAATAAATGCTCACTCAAGCAATTATACCACATGCGCCCAGATTGCTTTAGCCCATACAATGATCTTTGCAATTTAATTGCACATAATTCTTTAGGCATTGAGCTCGTTGCTTCAGGCAACTTGATTCCTTCAGGGATTCTCATGTAAATATCGGCATCCAATGACCCGTATAAGTATGCTGTTACTACATCCATGAGACACATCTTTAGATTTTTCGAAACTGATAAACTGATCAGGTATCTGAACGTAATATCATCCATAACAGGAGAATATGTTTCTTCATAATCAATTCCAGGTCTTTGGGAGAAACCTTGTGCAACAAGGCGAGCTTTGTACCTTACAATCTCATTATTCTCATTTCGCTTTCGAACAAAAACCCATTTGTATCCAATAGGTTTCACAGCTTCAGGTGTGATAACAATAGGTCCAAATACCTTTCGTTTGTTAAGCGAATTTAATTCAGTATGTATGTCATCTTTTCATTTGATCCAGTCGTGCCTCTTTTGACACTCAAATACCGATTTCGGTTCTGGATCCTCATTCTCGTTATTAATATCTTGTGATACTGAATATGAGAATATATCATTGATCTCCCGAATTTCATCTCGATTCCATATTTTTCCATTATTTATGTAATTATTGGAAATCTCATGGTTATCATTAGGGATTTCTTGGCTTTCTTGTTCGTGTGATTCTTCTGGAATACACTCATTTGATTTGGGCTTTTCAATCCCCTTCTTCTTCCGAGGATTTTTATCCTTGGAACCAATTGGTCGTCCACGCTTGCGAATTTGGACTCATTTGTCATTTCATTGTTGGGTAGCCCTTTTGGAATTTCAATTGGCGGGAGCATTTACAGCGGTATATGTGACCTCGTCACTCTTTTTGTGTCTGTAAATGCATCTGGTAATTGATTTGCTATATTCTGCAAATGTATGATCTTTTGAACTTCCAGTTCACGTTGCTTTGTGGGAGGATCAAGGTGTAATAATGATGATGTATACCATTTGATATCCTTCACCATTTGTTTCCTTTCTTCCCCCAAATGTGGAAATTTATCTTCATCGAATTGACAATCATCGAATCACAAGTCACAGAGAATAGAGATACAAAGACTGAGAGAATTATATTACGGTCATTTTTGAAGACGCAATTACACAGCCTTTTTATAGGCAAATTCTCCGGCACTGTTTATGAACAACAAAGTCATCACCTGCATGCTGCTATAGTAACATTACTGTTCATGCTACGGTGATGCTATATTATTGCTACAGTGCATTAATACATTTTGCTATTTGTATTATTACATTGTGCTACAGTCTACACATTAATTATTTATAACAAAAATTATTATTTTATTTAAAAACGAGACTAATTTTTAAAAATAAAATAAAGAAAGAAGAAAGACTTTTTTTTTTTACTGAAGGAGTACGAATTTAACCCAACATGGCAACATGAATTATTTTCGTTATTTTGTTCACCTTTATTCCTGATTCCTCCTATGGTCCTATGTACCCAAAAAAAATAAAATATATATATATATATATATATATATATATGGTTTGTCTGTTTTGAAATCCTTTTTGTTCATGCTAGTTTTCAGATTTTTATCAATTATTTTGAGAACAAACTTTATTATTGATAACTAGTTAACCGCTCCGTATAATAATAATGTAAACAAATACAATTAGACGTGGATGGTTTTCTTTTTTATATAGATTTTTCTAATAAGCATCATACGCTGTCATAAATACAAAAAGGTATATTGAATCATCCTCTTCTAGGTTATTACCAGTGCAATATTGCAAAAAATTATTTATAATAAGTGGATATTCTAAACTGATTATAAGTAATCAAAAATATTTTAATTGAAATACTTTGAACAAAACTAAAACAGGATAAATATTGAAATTGACATATGAATACAAACTGAGTCTTATAATAATAATTTCAATGTAAAAATTTAATAAAATCTCATTTATAGATAGTAACAAAAAGTGCATTAAGTCAATTTATATCAAATAAAGATGGTAGAAGAAAAAAACTACAACTATATTTTATAATATTATTAGCGTGAAGTGGTAGTTTGAACTATTTAGTCAACTTTTTAATTATCTATTCAATTTAATATAATTGACTATGATTAATATAGAGCAATTATTACTATAATATTTTTTCTCAAATAAAATCATGTAATGTAAAAATCATCTTATTTTATATTTTAAGTAATTTAATGAAAGCAATTTTTTGAACAATAAACAACTGAATATAAAATTTCTTTGAAAAATGAAGAGCTGTATTAATAATTGTTTTAAAGATATTTTTGAAGAGCGAAGAGCTATATTATGAGATGTTATATGCTACATACTACTGGATGGTCATTTGTGTGTGCAATTTTTTTTTTAAATAAAATGACTATCAAGTTTCCTGTTGAAGAATGTATAATGTGTATTGGAAGGGTACAAGGAATTAGGCAGAAAAAAATTACAGTAACATAAGGTTTTCACGTGACAAGAGTGAATTTTTGTTTAGTAACAGTTAATAGATACATTGGTAATAGCTTTTTAGTGAAATAAAATTTTTTATTCAAAAATTTTAATAAGTGTTGTAGACTTGTAGTGGCATTTGTTTATTTATCTATGATTAATCTTAAGAGTAACAAACTAGAAAAACTGTTTTTGGGATCTACATCTACCCCTTGCAATTCAGTAAATTTTCTTTATATTCTCTTATTAATTTCATTAAGTAGAAATACTACTAGAAAGTCGAGTACCCTACCTAATACTACATAAAAACTAAATACTCCTTAATTAGGCCAATCCAAATAGGCAAAAAAAACCTAGTGAGTGACACTTGTATGCCACCCCTAACAACACCTCCAAACTTAGTTGGGGTGCTCATCTCGGCAATGCCCATACTCCGTGACGTGAGAGCCTCCCCCTTCCCTTTACCACCACCGCACTCCATGTCATGTCACCCAGGTTATCGATCCCCCAGTTCACTCCCTTCTAAATTTAAGTAAGTAATCCTATAAAAATCATACCCCTGGACTGGTTGCCCCATTTGAGTTGAGGGTACTATAATAACTATATATATATATATATATATATATATATAGGTACCCCATTTCACAAATCGTCCACGGCCGCCCCTCATATGCTGGAACTAGCATACCAACTTTTTGAAGTTTAACACCAACATATACTTTCTTTTTCTCCTCAAACCCAAAATTAATTGTATGAAAGGCATATATCTTAGTATTTGATAATTAAATGAATAACACTATGACTCATGAGCCAAACGCAAAAAAATAAAAATAAAAATGATGCCTTATTTGTCTCTCTCTCTCACACACACCCACTGATTACTTTATTTTACTAACTATTGATGGTAACTACCGTTATTATTCATTAAATTAAAAATCAAAGGTTGATATTAATTGCATTAAATGATTGAACTACTAATATTAATTATATTTTCTAACTAATTAATAAATCTTAGCCTTTAATTTTTTATCAAGTAAATAATAATAATAGGAATCATCAATGGTTAGTGAGATAAAATAACTATTTAAAACTTATATATATATATATATATATGGCAAAAATTTGTATGAAATCGTCTTATGGTAAGACAATGTCGCATTGATCTTAAAAGACTCACTTTATATCTTAAACGTTTTTATTTTTTTCGAAAGGCCTTAAAAGTGTCACTTTTGACCTTCAAAGTGTCACTGCAGCAATAGCGACATTTTTCGGAAAAAGTAATAACATTTCAAATATAAAAGTGACACTTTCAAGATCAAAAAGTAAATTCGTCCAGCACTTTTAAGACCAAAAAAACCAAATCTTCAATCTCCCCCTCTTGCCCGCCTATGTTCAACAAAAAACCAAAAACATATTAGGTATTTTTTTTCTTTTCTATTATTAGGTAAATATAATCTATTATTAGGTAAATATTATAAAATGTTTAGTAATGTATACTCGAGATTTTGTATATATGGATCAGATTCAATTATTATTCTGAGCAAAACCTCAAGCATACATTAATTCAGTCTCAAATTGACATCGTGTCATAGACACGAGCACGAATCGTTAGTATATACTCCCCGTTCCACCAAAAGAGTTCACGTTTGAAAAGTCTACTTATTAATAAATATATTAGTGTCATTGAGTTGGATATAATTACAAAAATACTTAAATACAACCAAGATGATTACAAACAAGTAGAAGGTAAAGATGGAAGATTATAAAAATTGTAAGTATAATTTTATAAAAATAGACTCTTTAATTAAAACATCCAAAATTAGTATAGTGGGGCTCTTTGCTTAAAACAAATGGAGTAATAGATTGAAAGCAAATATAGAAATTAATAATATCATTATATGAAACGACACAAAAAAACATAATACTCCATAACAATCTATATCTATATATATATATAATGACACAAGTGATTTTGGCACACTTACTAAAACAGTAATTTGGCGCCAAAACTCACTTTCTAAAAATAAAGCATACTTGTTTGGATAAAAACCAGTTATGCCTTGAACGGATTCATTGGAAATCAACCTAGCCTTGGAATACAAACTGAGATTCATTGGAAATTAGTCTAGCCTTGGAATACAAACAGTTGGATTAATGACTGCAAATGTTGACTCCATCTAGAATATAATTTGCATTGAACATGTAACAATGACCCTTGGAATTCGAGGATACAAACAATATAAATAGACGCAGTGCCTCCACCAAAATTGAATATAATACATACTAGGAATCAAGGAGAAATTATTGAAGAATACCTACCCTGATTAGTTTCGTTAGGTAAGATTTTATGTTCTATTATTTCCTTTTGCGTATTTATGTGAATTTTTATTTCGTTTCCCCAATCTCTTTCTATTTTTAATTTGGTTTTGGTAGTATCCATTTTTTATTTGGTTTTGGTAGTATCCATTATCCATGGGTGCTAACAAATTCATTGACATTCTTTGACCACACAAGATTACGTACCTGCAATAAGTACAATAAGAATTAGTAAGCATGTGGAAGAGAAAGAGAATAGGTAAATAACATTGTTCTAAAAGTATGATTTAATATTTATTGAAAATAGGTAGATTGTAGTGTTCTCAAAATATTGAGTTAATATTTATCTCACTACAAGATTGTGTACTTTAATTGCATACAACATCCTTTACCCTCCCAAGATTATCATAAAATTAACATGAAACGAGCAATCCAACCTTTAACCATTTGATAAGAGCGTATTTATTAAAAGGAATAAAACTCTGATGGTTTTGCATACCAAAAAGTTATTAATATGAATCTACATGTGAGTGACAATATATTAATGAATTTCCAGCAGTCACGCCTATTCAAACAAATTTTAAGATAATAACATTTTCCGTAAAAATAATAACAAATTTCAGATCTAAAACAATAATAACAAAAAAAATATATAGATCTCGAAAGTCAAGGATATTATTTCATAAGATCCGAATCAATATTGACAAAAATATTGTACATATCGAGATAATAGATATTTTGAGTCCGTTACATGATAAATATTTTCGATCTGAGAATTAATGCTAACAAAGATCAGATTACTAGCCATGTAATCAGATCCGATGATGAGAGAAGAAATTGTATCACTTGCAGTAGAAGAATTGTAGATCTGGGAATTAACAGGTAAATAAAAAAAATTCAGATCTAACAAAAAATTTAACAGTAGTAATGAGAAACTTTGCAATAATAACAGCAAAAATCCAGATTTTAAAAAAACTTTAACAAGAACAAGTTCTACAAATCGATTTAGTAGAATTTTTTTAGTCTGTTATATGTTTAATTTTTTAGATTTGAGAATTCATATAAAAAAGCGTAAATTGAACTAAGTGACTGTAAAAGATCAATGCGAAGATATTTCTTGACAAAATTTTATAATCTTTTTCCGGCGACCAGGAACTTACCGCCAAGTCTCCAGTGAGAAAGTGGTCATAGCTTCCGTCGCCAAACTCTCCATAGATGGTAGACTTGTGGTTTTATGTGTTTAATACTAATTAGTGTTTGTGTTGGAAAGGATAAAGAAAGAATGCTAGATGGATAGAACATAGAGAGCGCCGAAATGGAGGAATAAAAAGTAGTAGCAGTTAGGTTTTTTTTTTTTTTTTTTACAACACTATTAATTTATATATATACAATGTTGTTTTATTGTAAAACAACGTTTTTTTATAGTGTGCTAAATGGTCCGGCCTAAGCCAGTCTCGAATAGTCACTAACCCAGTTTAGGCCCAAGTGACAAGCACATTATCTTTGTGTCTTCCTAAATGGACTTATTGTGTGCTACAGTTTTTTTAACTGTTTGACAAATATTTTACAGAAATTATTTGAATTATTTGGACCGTAATAAATTAAGTATGTATAGTACTCCCTCCATCCCTAAATTAATGTCTTATTTTTGGGTCAATTTTTTTTTTCTTCTAAATTGTTATAAATTTTGGGACAGAGGAAGTATTAATTAATATATATTTTGTCCATCAAACTCATAATCTTTACAATACAATTATTTATTTCTTTTGTTAGCATTAAACTTTTTAACTGTTTTTTTATACTTTGCATTATTCCCAGCCAAAGAACATAAAATGACTTTTACTCTATTGAAAGACATTAAAAAAGGAAGATCAGATTGGTTGATTAAGGTAAGATTAGCACGAAAGTGGGAAGTAAAACCTGGGAATGATATGAAGATTCCTCCATTTCTTGAGCTGCTTCTGGTGGATGTTGAGGTTAGCCTTTCTTCTTCCTCCTACTTCTGTTTTTCTATTTTGTTTCTATTTTGTTGGGACATCCTGAAAAGGAAAAGGGGATACTTATTTTGGACCAATGAGTATATATGTTTCCTATGATGGAGTCAATGTAAATAAGCTTGAACTCAGATCATAACCTTAGTATCCCGTATATTGCATAGGTACAAAAGTAAAGATCAACCAACCTGCACATGTACAAAAATGTCTACATTAGTTGGTATAATGAAAAGCTGAGGGATGGAGCTTCATCAAGAAGTATTATGAAAAACTATTATTAACTATTTTTTTTTCTTCAGGGTGACAGGATTCAGGCACCAATTTCAAAGAGCTTCATCAAGAAGTATGATGAAAAGCTGAGGGATGGGGCTTTATATGTTATATCCAATTTCTCAGTTATTGACAATCGTAGCAATTACAAGATAACAACACATGCATATAAGATCCTGTTTATGCAATCAACAGATGTCATCTCAGTTGAAAACAAAAATTTTCCAAAGAATTTGTTCAAACTAATGTCGTTTCAAGAAATTGCTGCACTTGAAAATGTTGGTAATGCAGGATTAATAGGTAATAAACCTAACAAAATTTCATTTCATTGAATTATATAAAAATTCTATTTTAATTCAATTTATAAATACTTAATACATTTAAAGGCTTAGTAACTATTAAAATTGCAGATGTGATTGGTAGAGTAGTTGGAAAAGGTTCTTTGCAATACAGGTCTGGATCAAAATTTGTTGAAATCGAGTTGGAAGATACCAGGTTCATCAGAATCTTTTCCTTTCATTATTTTCATATGATTAATTTGCAAAATGATTTATTTCTAGCTACTTAACACTACTAATAATCAAAATGCAGCAACAACAAGATAAATTGCACATTATGGGGAGACTATGCTGATAAAATACTCTCCTACATAGAAACAAGTGTTAGCGAGCCATTGATTGTTTTACTACAAATATGCAAGACTAAATTCTTCCAAGGTATTAATACATAATTTAGATTCGTGTAAATTTTACCTATTATATGTGCTTGAATGTCTTTGCAATTCTTGTGCAGGCAAAGTTTCTTTGTCAAATGCATTCTTTGCAACTGAAATTCATGTGGGAGATATTATCCCTGAAATTGCAGAGTTCAAGAGGTGAGAAATATTATACAATCGTAAATTAAATTTAGTTACTGTCAATATTGGCACATTTTTAAAAATAAATGCTTTTAGGTCTTTTAGTGGAGATTTCAGCTCTTTGAATGTGATTAGTGACATATCATCATCCACTTATATGTTGCCAATTGAGGAGCTAGAGAGTGGTTCAATTGAAGTTAAGTCAGTTGCTGATATTATTACGTCTGAACAGGTATATATGATCAATATATTTATAAACATGTAATTTCTTTATTTATTTAATCAAGTGATAGTTCCTTCTAACATTAGTTTCATTTTCCAAAGGAGGGATTTTTTTGGATAGTTGGACAGATTTCTGAGGTTATCTCAGACGGAACTTGGAGTTTTACCAGTTGCAGAAGGTGTGTTAAAAAATTAGTTCATAAACCAATTGGGTACTACTGTGACTATTGCAAGAAAGATTACTCTTATGGAACACCGAGGTACAAGGTGAAGGTGAACATAATTTTCAGGAAACGAAAGTGCAATGTTTATGTTGTGGGATAACGCTTGTGAAGCATTAATTGGGAAAACAGCCATTCAACTTAAGGAGAAGGAGATGAAGGTATTTTTTAATCAAGAATCAATTTTATATTTTCCTCAAAAGACCAGTATTTAGTCATGGTCAGCTTTATGTTGCAATGTCAAGGGTAACTAATCGTGCTGGTTTGAAGATTTTAATATGCGATGAAAAGGGGAAGCCAACAAGTCAAACAACTAATGTTGTTTACAAGGAAATTTTCCAAAATTTGTAATATTATTTCATTAACATGTGTAAGCTTTTTTTGTCGAAAAATATTGACTTAATTATTAGATTTATCTTCATCTATATTTTCTAAATGTCTAACTTTGCATAAAATATTATCTTTTCGTGAAATAGGATAGTATTTGGCCCGTGCGTTTAACGCACGGGTGTAGCACTAGTAGTCAACTAAAGAGAACAAATATGTATTTTTTTTTAGTATTAATATATAATTTGATCCTTGAACTTGCGAATTTTTCTTACCTAAGCTACTGTACTTGAAAATTTTCTAAATTGGTATTTAAACTGAGGTTTTGGGTTCTAAGTTAGTCCCTCAACTGACAAAAGTTAGTTGAGGCATTAGTTTCTTATTTTTATGACAAAAATGTCCTTGGCTAATGTTGATATGGATCTTACGTGGACAATTATGCTGAGATGGATTTTTTTTGGCAAAAATAAAAATATAAAAAGAAAAAAAAAAACTAATCACAACTTTTTCCATTCATTATCCAGAATAATACTCATACGTGGTTGAACTCAAACGAGCCCTAGATGCCAGAGGCCACTGTCTCCTAGAAATGCCTATCAACACCGGCAAAACAATTTCCCTTCTCTGTCTCATCACCAACTACACCCTTTCTAAACCCTCTAACCCCGTCAAGCTCCATTTCAATCCTTGTATATAACTTGGTTTTAAATCTCTCACGATCTATTTGTAGAGGATTTGTTCCATAGAGTCACCTCCTCCGTTCACGCTGCTGCCGCTGCTTCCTGTGTTTACCCCGTCATCCTTCACGTATTCCATAATCGATCTTAGGACTTGGACAATTAGATCTCCACGACCTCCTACAAACTCTCATCACCTACGACGATGTCGTCATCCTAGGACTCGTCGTCGGCGATGGTAAAACGATTCTCATCGTCATCGGCATTTGACAATAGATTTGGTTAAACCAGGATGGGTATTTCTTAGAATGGTCCATTAAACTTCAAGTCGAAATTCATTAGTGAATACCCATTTTTTTTTTTTTTTGGTGCAGTATACCCATATGCGTCATTCTCCGTCATTCTCTCTCCATCTTTTATTTTGTCTCAAGTGGGGGCTATTGCATTGGAATTTTCCTAGATTCGCGATTGAATAAGCGAATTAGGCATACGGTCTACGATCTTCCTTTTCGTTCTCCTCCTCCGCCGTGGCCTCACCACTCTAATTTTGAAACCAAATATGAAACAACAGCATCGTCAAATTCGTGGCGAGCATAAGAGGAATTGGTGATGGCATCTCGAATCAAAATACTTGTGAGAGATGGGGTCTCTTTTTCATACTAAGCTAAATCTCCCTCCTTCTCTTCAAGTTAATGAACTGTGTCAAGTAGAAGCTTTAATCATAGCTGGGCTAGGTTTTTGGATTTCATCTTAAAAGGGGGGGGGGGAATTGGCAACTTTAAAGAGTGAATTTTGTTTTATTACAACTAATTACAAAGATGAGGAACTGAAGATGGGGTCTCTTTTTGATTCTTACTTTGGATTTTGAAAAGATGAGGATTGGTTCGATGGAGCACGACCGATCAAGGACGAGCAAATTTACGGTTAAAAATAGCAAGATGAAATTTTTTTGAATTTTTTATTATTAATTTTAAATTAAACTGAACAACTTACTTCATTGTGATTTAAGTTCATTGAGATTTATTTTCGCATTGTTAACTTGCCTTGGATTATTGATTTGGGTTCTGCTCTTATAATTGCCTCACTGGTGTATATTTCATTATTGCAGAACAGGGTCCTTCTAAACACCAGGTGTATTAAGAAGTGGCGGAGGACAATATTAGACCTCAACAATTACAGAGCAGATCTTCGTCCTTTTGATGAGATTCAAACTAGGTCGGTCGTGGGTAAGTTGGTTTTTAATCTGGTGTGAATGCTATCAATTACAATATTTTCATTGCTCTCTCTTCCCTAATTTTTTTGAAGCATCATCGCCAGCAAAATGGGTGGTGGGTGAGTTACTGGGAGGTTCTTTGGGTTTGTGGAGGGAGAAATAGTAGTGTATGAAGATTGAAGAAGAAGAAGAAGAAGATGTGGAAGAAGGCACGTAAAGAGAGAAAAGAAAGGAATTCTTCTTTTAAGTTTATTTTTATATTTTGCATTTGTTGTCTACGTGAGATCCAATCACTTATTGACCAAGGACATTTTTTTCACAAAAATAAGAAACTAACACCTCAACTGACTTTCGTTAGTTGAGGGACTAACTGAGAGCCCAAAACCTCAGTTTAGGTACCAATTTAGAAAATTTTCAAGTACAGTAACCTATGTAGGAAAAATTGGCAAGTTCAGGGACCAAATTATATATTAATCCAATTTTTTATAGGAGAAAGATAGGTTTAACAATAATAGTATAATACCAAGTAATAACTTTATATACACCATTGGAGGTCGTAAACAAGCCTAACTAAATCAAACAGACAAATATTTTAACCTAATTTGATAATGTTGTTGAGCTTGAAAAAGTGTTAAAGCTTGATTTATTAAACTGAGCTTGTTTGTATTTTTCAATTAAAAATAACTTATTTGTAAGTTTATTGAGTCCAAACTTGACAACCTAATGAGATTGAGTATTTATTTAGGTTGATTTGATTATCTCATGAACTCAATCAAAACGAGTTTTTATTACTAAACCTAAATCAAGTTCTAGTGTTGCATGACAAGTAAGTGCAGCTTAGTTGGTAAGACGCTTCATCTACACGTGGGTTCGAGTCACCAGGGGGTAAGTGGGGAACCACTATTGATTCTCTTTAGAAAAAAAAAAAGAAAAGGTTCTAGTGTTGCCTAGTTTGTTATTTAGACCTGCAGCAAAGGGGGTATTTGCAAATAATGCAAGGTTCGGCGTGTAAAATCCAAATACCCAATAGATGCAGGGGATTACTCAAATATATGGGAAGACGAGGGAGCTTCTTCAAGAAAGAAAACCCAATTGATTTTCTTTTATTACACCTATAAAGGGCAAACCATGTCCGTATGGCTGACTTGCGCCTAGCCCTATGCCGTAGTCTATTATATATATCGTTTAATTTTTTCAATTTTTCCTTTTTTCTTCGAATAATTTGATCTGTTCATCACAGATTTTTAGGGTTAGGAGGTGTGGATTCACATTGAACTGCAAGATCGATCAAACTCGTAAAAGTTAGGTTTCCCACCTGTGTTGATTACCGCCATTCTAATACTTATGATACAAAGGTTGATGTAAAAATCGTTTTTGGGACTTTTAATACAAATCAATCGAAGATTTTTGTTAGGATTCGTAAATTTGTTTGTCGGATACATTTTCTGGTCAATTATCGTTTTTCTTTGTAAAGGTTTTGAGGGGTCCTTGATTTCTAGGATTAGGATCGGGGACTTGCTTGGTATTAATCGAAAAGACCACCTTCTAGGGTTTGGGTCTTAGTTGTATTGAATTACTGTGGAGATGGATAAGAAGAAGGTTGGTGTTCCTCTTGTGTGCCATGGACATTCTCGTCCGGTGGTGGATTTGTTCTACAGCCCAATTACTCCCGACGGTTTTTCCTTATCAGTGCCAGCAAAGGTATATGTTGATTCGAGTAGAATTTTTGATTTTTTGTTTACGAGGTTGTTTATTTCGTGATAATTTATTTCTATATGATCACAAACTTTTTAGATTATCTGTTATTACGATGAATAATTGTTTCTGAATTTAGTGGTTTTTTTTTTCCTTTCATGGCATGAAACTGGCAGCTGGCTCATTTGACGCGAGAACTCAATTGCTGACATTTCTTTGAAACAAACATGCAGCATATGGATTTGAATTATTTTATGATGAAAAACTCTATTATATCTCTGGTGGTTAATTTAGGGTAAATGACTATTGAATTTGCTAGTGGTTTCCTGACTTTCGAACACAGATACTCCCTCCATCAAAAAAAAAAAAAAGTCCCTTTTTTCTCTTTGGGTTGTCCCAAAAGTATAGTCTCATTTCAAAAAATAGTAACAATATTAGTGTAATTTGAAGAAGGTACAAGCAAGTAAAACTTCAATTTTAAAAAGTTTGAGTTGTCAAAGAGACTATTTTTTGGGACGGAGGGAGTAGTTTCTTTCGTTACACACTTGATTAAGAACTTGAATGGCAGGTTATAAGCCTTTCAAATTATGTTAATCACATTGGTGCATTGGTCGTGTAATCATTAATAGGTACTTGTATTAATAGTCTCAAAGAATCATCTGGGTTAAGTGGGTCCCTCTGATGGTTTTCATTTATTTCAGAGTTTGTTAGAGATCTCGTTAGGATGTTTTCCCGAAAATAGGCTCTCAAAAAACAAAGTTTGCTATTTCCAGAAAACAGTCTCAAAACAAGGCTAGGTTAGTATTTACAAAAGACTGTCACGCTTTCCGTAAATCACGAAAGCGAACATGCATTTGACTTTATTCTTCTTCTTTTTAAACATTTTCTTTGTCTAATACCTTGCATTTACATACACACACAGATATATATTTAAATATATATATATGTGTATATATATATGTATATATATATATGTATATATATATATATATCTGTATATATATATATATCTGTATATGTATATATACATATATGTATATATATGTATATATGTATATATATATATGTATATATATATATGTATATATGTATATATATATATATGTATATATATATATGTATATATATATGTATATATATATATATATATATATATATCAATTTAGATTCTATATCTGATCCTTGTAAGATCTTCATTGTCGTCTGGCAAAAAAAAGAGAATAACTCATAACTGTTTGGGTAACACACCCTAAGACAATTAATATTTACCTATCTAAACTTGTGAAACTGCTTCTTGAAAAGAAAGTAATCAGGTAAAACACTTGCAAGGCTCAAAAAGTTAAAATCACGGATATAGCATAGCCGCGAGTGCTTATCACCTTGAATGTTGATATTTATCTTTGTGGAAAGTATCTTAATATTAACATTTCATATTCTTTTCAAATTCAAGAAAGTAGCCCAAAATCATCAAATAGCAGAGAGTAAATAGATCCATAGGTTGGATACATTGAAATAGAACTTGTGGTTGAGAAAAAATATTAGATGCCAAAAAGTTGACGGACAATGGGATCATTAACGGACTTACATTTGCAGCGACTTAAAGCTTTTTCTGTAAACAAAAACAAATAAAGAATCTGATCAATCCATATAGAGAAATTAAGGGCGTGGATAGATGGAAGATTGAAAGATTGAAAAAAATGATGTATGATTCTAGTGTGTATGATGTAAATTAGTAAGAGAGTTTGTTAAGGCTAGAAGCGTGTTGTCTGAAAGTAAATGATAGAAACATCACTTTGTGCTCAATGTTATCTGAGAGACGTGATGCCTACATTAATATTCAATGCTAGTTTTAATGGTGAATGGAATTGGTATATCCTAAAAAAAATAAAAAATGGAATTGGTATAGAGATATTTACTATGTAGGGAGGATTTTAGTTGCTTGGTACGACCTGCATCCATACATGAGCGTTCCCTTGAGTGTTGCACGGGAATTAAGGAAGTTATTTTTCAGATTGGTAAACAAAGTTTGTGCATCACTTTAGCCTAAAAGTGACACTTATTTAGGGACAAAGTAAAACTCGAAGTGACAATCATGGGAATTAATTAGCTTTGTCCAATCGAGTCACACTGTGAGCAGATGCTGCACTGAATCATAAGTGAATTGATGGACCGGTTCTTAATCAATAGTAGTCGCTTTGGAATCATTTGGAATTGGACGGTAGTCTATGTTTTATCAACTTTAAAGTAACCATTTTCGGAGAAATCCTGCTTCGTGGGTGGTAGGGGCTTCAATGAGTTGCCTACGAGGCATCACTGCAGACAGCTCACATGAAGTTATCCAAAAAAGCATGATGCGCCACTCTGGGGACACTTCACATAAAGTACATCAGCCACAATTTAATTTTAAAAGAAATGCAAAAGTCAATTTTCAAGAATCAACTTGAATATCATTTATAGAACCGGAAAACTCGATGATAATTTAAGGATTTCCTTTCTTTTACTTTTTCTTTCCATTGAAATTCTTTAGATTGGGATGTTCAACTTTTCGATCCCGCTTATTTAGAATAAAATTACTTTCTTCCCAGTATTTATGGCTTGCAAAGTCTTAGATCATGTTCACCATGTTGTCCAGTGTGTCATGAGATTGGTGATGTTCTACTCAGGTCAAACACTAATTTTTCTGCCTCATTTCTTATCTTATGATCATACGTTCTTATAAAGATTCCACTCCAATGCTAAGAAATGGAGAGACTGGAGACTGGATTGGAACCTTTGAGGGGCATAAAGGTGCAGTGTGGAGTTGCTGCTTGGATACTCCAGCTCTACGTGCTGCATCTGCGTCTGCCGATTTTACAGCGTATGTGATCTAGCATTTTCCTCATCAAACATGCTTAGTATTAAAGTTCAATATTTGACACGCCAAAAGATTTAATATGAAAATAAAATTTCAATTGTTTGTTGATGTTATTTGAATGTTTACTGTAGATACTGCAATTCTTACTATTTTTGGCTCTTTTTAGCCATTGGTTGCGTGTTGATGGCCACAACATAACCTTTTTATCTTTTCTGTTTCAGTACTATGCCTTTACCAGTCTTATATTACTGAGCTCGTAATAAAAGCTTGGCCAGACTCGAACTCCACCTCTGGAGCACTGTGATTTCTTATGTTTTTTGCTACTTTTGGATTGAACATATGGAAATACCATCATTTGTTTGCAGGAAATTATGGGATGCATTAACTGGTGATGTATTGCACTCATTTGACCACAAGCACATTGTTCGGGCATGTGCCTTCTCAGAGGTAGTTTTGATTAACCTCCTCATCTAGGTTCGCGCAATACACTTCAGCAGAAATTACTATCAGTTCTTTAATGTCTTTGGTGGAGGGAATGTTATGCAACTTAGTTTAATAAAGCTTGAAAATGCTGCGTGTTACCTTGAGAAATTGGATCCTGGTAACTAGTGTATCAAAAATTTTTTTTTTTCAATGATTGCTGGCTTGTTTTCTCATTTAGTTTCTGAATTTTCATAGAAACTCCTTCTCTGGCTAAAATTGGAGTTTAATTATTAGCGTGATTGAATTATGATCTTGGTATCTGTACTAGATTTAACATCCAATTAATGAGAACCCATTCGCCAAGTGAATCCTGATTTTGTATTGCAATATCGCTGTGCTAGTTGTTAAGTAGTTCAGAATGGAGTATGTGGTGCTATGAGAAGTGATCTAGCTTATGCCCATGCGGATCAAGTACTTCTCCATTTCAATAACCCATGCCAAAATAATGAGACCTACTGGCTACTGCCATCAACCATTGCATCCATGATTCATTGCTGATTTAAGCTACAATATCCGAGCATGTTGGGACATATCTCAGATCCCAGCTAAGTCTAAAACATTTAATAAATTTTACAATAAATTAGATACAAAAGATGGGGAGAAGAACATATACAAACTTGCAAAATCAAGGGAGAGGAAGACTAGGGATTTTAATGAAGTAAAATGTATTAAGTATGAAAATTAGCGGGTCCTAGTCAAGGATTAGGAAATTAAAGAGAGATGGAAAGAATATCTTGAAAAATTATTCAATGAGAAACACGTAAAGAACGTAGCCATACAAGATTATAAAATAGGTCGTAGAAGTAGATCTATAAGTGACCTATTACCTTTTTTCGTAGAATTAGTGAGAGCAAATTGAATGATGAAGATCGGGAAGGCTTTAGAACCGGACGGAGTCCCTATCGAGGTCTGGAAGTGCTTAGGAGACGTAAGAGTGTCTTAGCTAGCAAAGTTATTTAATAAAACCATGATGTCAAAGAAAATGCCCGATGAGTGGAGGAAGAGTATTATAGTACCAATATAAAAACATAAAGGTGATAATCATAGTTATATAAATTACAAGGGTATTAAGTTAACAAGTCACACAATGAAACTTTGGGAGAGAGTAGTTGAAAATAGATCGAGACAAGAAACAACAATATTGGAGAACCTATTTGGTTTTATGCCAAAAAGGTGGAAGCAATCTACTTAGTAGGAGGCTTGATGGAAAAATATAGAGAAGGAAAGAACGATTTACACATAGTCTTTATCGACCTAAAAAAGGCTTATGATAGAGTTCCTAGAGAGTTAATTTTGAGGGTGTTAGAAATGAAAGTGGTTAATGTGAGACATATTGACGTGATTAAGGATATGTACGATGAAGTTGCAATGTTAGTTAATGATTACCGTAAGATTACACCAAGGATCGGCGTAAGTCCCTATGTTTTTGCGTTCGTGATAGATGAATTAACCGAACATATACAAAGATGATATACAATGGTGCATGTTGTTTGCTAATGACATTGTTTTGATTGATGAGACGAAGAACGGATCAATGATAAGCTAGAAAAGTAGAGAGAAACTTTAGAAGTCAAAGACTTTAAAATAAGTAGGAATAGGACGGAATACATGGAATGCAACTTTAGCAATAAAATGAGTGATAGCGGGGACAAAGTTAGGGTAGATGGTCAAGAAATACCATAAAAAGAATGATTTTCGATATTTATGATCAATTATCAATCAAGCTAGGGTTCTATTAGGTAAGAGATGATATTAGTCGTAGAATAATATTAGGTAAGAGACGATGTTAGTAATAGAATAATATCCAGCTCGGTGAAATGGAAAGTGCATTTTTAGTGTAATTAAGAAAGATATGAACGAGTGTGGTGTGTGTGATGACCTTGCTTTGGATTAAATCGAATGGTTGAAAAGGCTTCATGTAGCCGACCCCAAGTGATTGGGAAAAAGACTGTGTTTGATTCTCTGGTTAATATGATGCAGCCTTTATTTTATGTTATTGTAGGATTTCTCCTTTTTTAAATGCAGATGGTTATCCTCAAAGTGATATTTCGATGATCCATCTTCTGTTATGCATATGATGTGACAAACATCTGGCCTCGTCTAATTACAATTTTGGGTCCTGATGCATGTTAGATCATTTCTCTTCTACATTTAGAAGGGTGCATTCCTATGTATTCTTGCCTTGTACATCTTGAGCAATAGATGTAAAAAATGAAGTTTGTTTAATCATACAGGATACACGCCTTCTACTCACGGGTGGGTTTGAGAAGATACTTCGCATATTTGATTTAAATCGGCCAGATGCACCTCCAAGAGAAGTTGACAACTCTCCTGGTACTATCAGGACTGTTGCTTGGCTGCACAGTGACCAAACCATACTAAGTTCCTGCAGTGATTCTGGAGGAGTCAGGTATGCATAGAACAAACACAAGGTTTTATGAAGTTGCTTTATGACGAAAATGTGTACTCTGCCTTGTGTTAGCTTTTACTATCATGTGCCCTAAAAGCACACTTTAAATACCCACTCGTAGCAACTTTTTTCTCAACTATGGCCCTTTCACAAGTTCCATTGTCATTAGGATGAATGCCGAGGTAAAACTTCACATTAATTAGACTTTGAGGGAACATGTTAGCTTTTGCCCTAATAAAATAGGGCTGATATTCAAGGTATCCTCATTTTAAAGATGGTTAATGTTGACCATGGAAATGTGGGTTTTGTCTGTTGGTGTACTGTGCATTTATACTTTTGGCTATTTGGAAGGGGTTACAAATTGCCTGGCTGGAGGCTACACGAAAGTCAGTGGAAAAGAATACTCAAGAGGCCATCCTAATTGTTAGCAACTGAAACTGTCCAATTTTGTTTTCTTGGCTGGAGGTGGCATGTTCATCAACTGGGTCCCTAAGGCTAGCATCATTGACCAAAAGATCTTTGTACCCGTAACCCCTGAATTGCTGCCGGTGGGACTATGCCATTTGCTTGTAGGGAACTCTTTAGGAGTGTCCTAACCCTACCTTATTGTTAACTTTTGCTTTGTTTTTGGGCTTTGGACCCACACGCTGAACCATAAAGGATAAAAAGAAAACAGAATTATAAATAGTACGAAAATAATAGTGAATGAGCGGCTCGTCTCTGTCTCTCCCCCTCTTGTTGTGGCCTAAATACAGCTTTGAGGTCCCATTAGATCACCTTTTGTTCCCTTTCACATGTTCCTTCCCGTCCACCGTACAGTACAACGACAGGCTGTTGCAAGGGTCTAAATATGCAGCCTTACCCCTGAAGATCATGACTTAGGCCCTCTTGTTCTTAGATCAAACATTTTGAATTTCGAGTAAAACAAAAATTTTTGAACTGTGTAATTGTCGATTACTGACATTGGTATCCTTGACCCAAAGCAATTTGATCATAATTCATTTCACAATGACTCCATATTTGAAAGTCCTGTGTTATTGTACTTGCATCTTTGCTTGGTTGTAACCACCAAACATCCATTGTCTTCAGAAGTTACAAATGCTTTGAGTATTTAAATTTTTTTCTTTCTATAGGTTGCTTTCTCTGCAGCTTAAATTTCTCTGTAATATTATTTGGTGGATGCCAGGTTATGGGACGTGAGAAGTGGGAAAACTGTCCATACACTTGAGACAAAATCATCGGTGACCAGCGCTGAAGTAAGTAAAGATGGCCGCTATATAACTACTGCAGATGGAAGAACTGTTAAGTTCTGGGATGCGAATCAGTAAGCGAAAAAACTAAATTTCCCTTTGCTCTTTTTCATTTTACCACAGTAAAGCTGCAATAACTCATAATGCAGGCTCGTCCTTCATATATTTTTGTTCCGCATGGATTTTATTATTTTAACTTGTCATTTCAGTTTTGGAGTGGTGAAGAGTTATGATATGCCCTGCAATGTAGAATCGGCATCGTTGGAACCAAAGTTTGGAAATAAGTTCATTGCTGGAGGAGAAGACATGTGGATTCGTGTTTTTGATTTCAACACTGGTGAAGAAATTGGTAGGTGTTCTGGAACTTGCTCTTGAAAGTTAAAAATTGACAGCATTACTGTAAGGGGAAACATATTTTTATGTAGTGCTAGCATCACCATTCTGTTGATGGCTGTATGTGGCTGTCTAAGACTCCAACGCCCTCTGAAAGCCCAAAGATTTTAAACTAATAGATCTCCAATGTCTTTGCATGCATGTGTTTTCCTCACTACAGGGTAGAACTTTCTCGTAGTGAGGATGTATGGAACTTGCTAGTTAACTCAACTGAGACTGACCTATTAATTCTTGTTGGACCTATCTTTCTACCCAGTTGAACTCTGTCACACCATTTTTATGACGACACACATGTGCAAACATATTTGCACACAAAATCTTTCGGTGGGCTTTGAAACCATTAATTTTCTTCTTTGCTGCAGTTGTATTGCAGGAAAGACAATGCAAGTCCTTAATTAGCAGCAATGTGAACTTTCAATACAAAATATGAATTCACTCTTGTATTATTTTTAGGATGCAACAAAGGTCACCACGGTCCTGTGCATTGTGTGCGGTTCTCGCCAGGAGGAATCGTATGCATCAGGATCTGAAGATGGTACCATCAGAATATGGCAGACAGGTCCGCTGAATCCTACCAAGGACAACGATACCTCTCTTCCAAATGGCCCAGGTGCAGAAGTGAAGGATTCTGCGGAGGAGGTTACGCAGAAGATTGAGGAAATTCATATTGCCAAAGAAGGGGATGCAGTGTAGGAAAAAGGGCAGCAGGTTTTTGACCAGAAACTTTGTGTTCTGCTTACTACTCTACCTTGGTTGCTAGTTGTAAGAATGTGGTGTTACTTTAGAGAAAATGTCCTTTATTTTGAAATAAATAGACCTCTTATGAAGCTTTTTCTTGTGCTTTTTCTGGTGCTTTTTCTTCTATCGTAGAAATCATTTTTCCGTCCTTGGGATGTGTGTGTGCTTGGGGGTGGGGGGTTATAGGTGGGATGTTAGCGTACATGGAAGGGGTTAATTACCATTCCATAGTTGTGACATCGCTAGATTATGTAGTTCAGGCTATTTAAGCTTCCAAGCCCATGTGTTCAATAATCACTCTTGATTTCTCAGAATTTCGTTTGATCCACATAGTAAACTAACAAACACCAGAGATGAGTCTGTGGTTGAAATGGGCAAGGGACATGAGATTTATTGTTGGAGGGGTAGCATTGGTTTAGATTTTTCTAAAATCTCTTTATTTATTTGGCAATCCGAAGGGGGAAGCTCAACAAGTCGCCATTTTCTGTATTTCTTTATATGTATCAATCATCAGTGCTGCTGCTGCTGCTGCAGGCAAAGGTTGTGTATTGGGTAACTGAGAGTACCCTTCAAAACAAAAGCATACTGATGGTCATTAATTCATCCAAGTTTTTGAATAAACATCATGGAAATGGTACTCCATCTTTATTTTTTTGAAAAAAAAAGATGTACTTTTCTGGGATTTTGTATTGTTTAGCCTCGCAAACTTGGACTGATTTAGGCAATCCACCTTAGCCTAAGAAGACTAAGACAAGTCAGGAACCGAGATAATCAATCCACTTTGTCACATCTAAAAAATACACTGACATGAAATTTATCATTACTTGACAACTTTGAAAAATCAAAACGTCTTTTGTAATCCCAAAATACCATCCATCCTTCACTCGTAACATTACATTTTTACATTCTTCAACAACAATAACATTTATTCATACTATTCAACGGCAATTTAATAAGGAAAATACATCACATACTCCCTCCTCCGTTTCAGACAAAGAGTCCACCACTATACTATTTTAGAATATTCTACCCAAAAAGTCCACTTTAAAAAATTATGCATACAATCTTCATAAATCTTTCAATTTTACCCTCTACATGTAATATATACATATTAATTATGTTAAAATATTTTTGTAATTATGACCAACTCCTATTCTATTTATATATCACTTAATTATTAGACTTTTCAAACGTAGACTCTTTGGGTGGAACGAAACGGAGAGAGTATAAGTTATGAGTATTATAGACAAGGTGGCTCGTTTGATTAGATACTTGTGTGAACACGTCAAAAAAAAGTTTAAGGTCACTTGAGTATCGCTTGAAATTAGGACTAGTAGTTATAGAGTACTTGAATTGATTTAAATAGGAATAAAATTTGGAAATGTAGCGTAAGTGTAATTTGGTTTTCGTTTGCAATTAGGGTATGAAGTATTTCAATAAACTTTCATCAAGTTTAAAAAGGCTCAAATTAGGATTCAAGGTTTAGAATTTATGATTTTATGTTTTTAGGATTTAGAGTTTTAAGGTTTTAGGCCTTAAGGTTTAGGATTTAGAGTTTTAAAGTTTAGCACTCCCTCCGTTCTATCCAAAGAGTTCACGTTTGAAAAATTTAATTATTAAGTGATATATTAGTGTCATTGAAGTTGATAATAATTACAAAAATACTTAAGCACAACCAAGATGATTAGAACACAGGGGGAGGGTAAAGATGAAAAATTATGAAAATTTTAAGCATAATTTTTTGAAAGTAGACTCTTTAAGTGAAATATCTAACACTTTGCATGGAATGGAAGGAGTATTTAAAGTTCAGGGTCTAGGGTTTGAGGTTATTTTGGCACTGTTTGGATAAATTGTTTAGGAACATTATTAAAATACTCCGTTAAGTTTTCTACAAAACTTCTAATTCTTTTTCTTTAACTGGAAACAAAATTTAAAGTACTTTGTGTAATGTATAAAAATATGCTACACATTAAAAAAACAAAAAAAATACGCAACTCTCTTAGATTTTTCACCCATTTAAATACGACAATCCCACTTATGCCTCGTAGAAGCGCATAAGGCATAAGGGTGCGTGCCTGCGTGACCCATTGGTAACAAGGTAAAGTTAAAAGCAAATGATATTACGAGATAAATTTTATATTATTTCTATGAGTTTTAGTGTTATTATCGTTAGATTGTCTTAATACAAATTTTAATACTTAAATATTGTTATGTTAATAATGATTTGAAATGTTTATGTCAAATTTTAAATGACAGTATAAAAATCTAATTAAATTTGATTTGACGGTATGAATGTCAAAACTGATATATCATCACGAGCTCGAGCTCGTAATATCATACCTCGATGTTAAAAGTTTTGATGGAAGTCACTAATTTAAGAGAATGTTAATACTTAAAAATACCCTTAGAGAACGATATACCTCAGTTTCATTTTAAAATTTATATTTAAGAAAATTAATAATTAAAGAGTATATAAATATTTTAAATTATTTATTATATATAAAAAAGATTTGCGCATAACTAAGATATTTATAATACATGTGGAGGGTAAATTTAAAAGATTATATAGATTGAATGCATAATTCTTAAAGTAAATACTTTGTATAGAACATTTAAAAATATAATTCTAAACTTCTTTTATGAAACCTGGGGAAACTATTTGCATTAAGGAAGATGCGTGGTTTTTAAAAAAAAAAAAAATCGTATAAAAGGAACGGAGTTAAAACCATAGAAACAAAGTTAGGTTTGATAGCCGCACAAACAAAAAAAAAACCCGGATATTTTATAAATCAAGATGAGAGGGTAAGAACTGATATTGGTTATAAAATAAAACCAGGTTAGGCGAAGTAGAGAAGACATTAGTGTTATGTGCTCGTACCATTGAGTTGAAAGGAAAGTTTTATAGTTATTAGATTCGTGCTAATATATGAAATCAAGTGTTGAACAATTACTTAAGAAAGAGCGTACTAATAAGTCGAGTTTAGTAGAAGCATAAATGTTAATATAAATAGGTAGTAAAAGTAGGAAAGATAGAATTCCTGATTAAGATTAACAAATCTATGAGATAGGAAAAGTCGCCTCAATAGCAGATAAATTGTGCGAAAAAGCTTAAGACGATTTCGACACATACAACTAGGGGTAACAAATTAAGTATAATGGGTAGTTTTGGGTTAGTCTATTATTCACGTAGACTGCTTAAGACAACGTTAATGCAATACTAAGAGCCTGTTTGGTGTAGCATTTTCAAAATGCAACTTTTTTAAAACACAAATTTGTTAAAATGCTGATTTTTTAAAACACAATTTTTTCTTTATAAATGCGTTTGAGATACTATTTCAAAACACAATTTTTTCACCAACATCGTTTTAAATCTGCGTTTGAGAAAAAGCTAAAAATTTTAGCGTTTTAAAACACAGTTTTTTCTACTGTAGCATTAAAACGCTAAATTAAGGAATAAGTTGCGTTGGCCCTGCATTTTGGCCAAAATGCAGGACCAAACAGGCTCTAAGAATACTCTATAACAATTTTTAATATTTTCTAAAGAGAAGTAAATTTTTATTAACCATTGATCAAAAAGTTTTATCAAGCTGGCCAAAAAAGTCAAAGTAAAACTATTTTTGGGTAACAGAAGAAGTATTGAATATGAATAAAAAAGGTTCTTTTATTTACTTATTATCTAAAAATACTCTTTGTCCCAAAATGAATACTCTATCTGTCATAAAAAAATTTCATCTTTTCTTTATAAGTTGTTCTAGAAAACATGTTTAATTTCTAATATTTCGTATTTTAGATATTACTTTTACTATTTTACCCTTAATATGATTTTCACTTTAATAAGTGGCGAAGCCACATGGGCCAAGGGTGACCATGGCCCCCCTAGACTTTGAACAACATGTAATTTACCCTCTTTAAAATATCATTATTACTATTCTTAGTATGTTTTGGTCCCTTAAGTATTGAATGTTACATTTTTAATTAAGTTAACTTGGCCCCTCTAAGAATCAAATCCTAGCTTCGCCACTAACTTTAATTGATGTCGTGACTCTCACATGGGTATTTTTGAAAAACACACAAGATCCTAATATTTATGCCATAGTCAATTAACTTTTCTTACTCCATATTTCGAATCAAACATGACTTTATTTGGGAACTGAGGGAGCATCTCTCTTTCAATTTTTCTTTTTGTCTTAAAATAAATTTTCTTGTTTTCCTTTTAATATTTATCATATTTCAATATACACCTGTAATACTCCAGTGTTGTCACTAAGTATATATTCATTTATCTATATTATTAAATGATTTAAAAATCAACGTTTTTATTTTTTATAAGAGACAAGAAATAAATTTGTTTGAATTCCAAAAAATACTTTTGATGGATTTGAGAAGGACCTTGTCTCAAAATTGAATAAGTACATCCGAGGAATTTTTTAGTCAAATTGATTTCTTAAAGGAAAAACACTCGATCAGGTCACTGTACTTTAGGGAAGGTTGCAATTCGATCATTGGTTGTTTGAAAATATTATTTGGGCCACTGTATTTCAGTTATCTTGCAAGCAAGCCCATTTTCTGATGAATGTTAGACCAGGACGTTAACTTTAAATGAAATTCTTATTTTACCTCTGTCTTCATCCCATCTCCCCTAATTAAGGAAAAAAAAAAAAAAACCTAACCCTTTGAGGTCCCGTACTGCGTCAGGAAAAGTGACTCAATAATCTTGCAGTAAAAATAACTTCGACACTTTGCACTGGAAGCAGGTCAACCCAACTAGAAGTATAAAGGAAGAAGGCAGCGAAAAGAATGAGATAAGGGAGAGAGAGCGCTAGGAGATGGGATAGCGACGACCTGTGACTCACCACCTGCGACGCATTAAGCGAGGCTCTATGTGCGACAACCAACTCTCCCCGTGAGAAACACATTCCTGATCATTTATCTCTTCTATGGTTTCAATTCCTCCCCAATTCTCTCTCTTACTGCTCTTTTTTGTTTCAGTGCCTCTACTCTCTCTCTCTCTCTTGAGGGATTAATCGTGAAATCGGCCCTAGTCGAGGGACTTGTAAAGTCAAATTTAATGGAGAACACGTTGGTGCATACTTAGATTCTTCACCGGAGCTGACAAAGGAGATGGGAGGAATGAGTTTGGTCTAACGTCCTGGGACAAAATAAGAATTTCACTTAAAGTTAACGTCATGGTCTAACGTCAGTCAGAAAATGAGGCTTGCTTGCAAGATAGTACAGTGACCCAAATAACATTTTCAAACAATGTAACTTTCCCAAAAACAATGGCAATTGCCTTTCTTAAAAGTCTAGACTCTAGATATAGGGATAATGACTTTACAAGTCCCTCGACTAGGACCGATTCCACGATTAATCCCTCAACAAAATTTTGTACAGTTTTTATCTCTACCACTTTAAATTTACACGCCGAAAGTCTTTTTGATAGATGTCGTTAGTGATTTGCCGTAAAGTCCATCATGTGCATTGCATATGCCATTTTTCAAGGGTATTACGATAAATCTCTAGTAAATAATTAAACAATAAAAAAAGAAAAAATTACAAACTCAGGCCTTCTTTTTCACATCAATGAGAATACCTTCCCTCTTACACACACACACACACACAGAGATAAACACACACCCATAGACACACACAGACACACCCACACCCACAAGCAAGCCATTGCTATTGCTGGCTGACCATTAAAATCCCCATCTTTATTAGCTCCTAGACCCATCCTCCAAACAACTAGTATCTCCACCTCCAGATCCATTGATGATGTCTGGAATGATATCTCTCTCTCCTCCCTCCACCACCATACTGCTGCCGCACCGCCAACCCATCACCCTTTCATGACTTCTTTTCTCCCTCATCCATGACAAACCTATGTCTCGAGTCAGCTTCCTCTGCACTGCCGCTATCAAGCCTTCTGATTTTTCGCGAGTTCGAACCGTCTAGAGTCAGATCAGTCTCGTCGGCTTCCAATACCATCGGGTCCTGCGTAATACTGAACGCCGAAGCGAGTTCGGCCAGAATTAGGCCTTGACACAAATATCAAAATCAAAATCGAAGACTATATTCAATTTTATGGGTTTCCTGGGTTTAAAGCTTCTTCACCTTCTTTTTGTTTCGCCGTTGCTTTCTTCCTTTTTGCTTAAAGCCAAATCCAAAAACAAGAACACCATTTTTAGGAAGCTCAAAGCCAAATCCGAAAACAAGGTTTTAATATTTTATAAATTTTTGGTTATTTTTTTTGGGATTTGGTGTTGTGGAGATCTGTATGGGATCTGGAATTTGATTTATAGATCCTTGTTGTTACCGATCTCATTCGGTGTTAATTTTGTTGAGGCTGATGTGTTTTGATTGCAACGCGAAGAATCCGCCCCAAGAAATTTCACCGATCTTGATTTCTCAAATTTCACCGATCTTGATTTCTCTCTCTTTTGGGCAATCCCACCGTTCTTTCTCTCTCTCTTCTCTCTTTCTCTCTCTCCTTTCTTTCTTTCTTTCTCTTATTGTACACACGCTCCGAATTTTCTCCCTTTTGTTCTTGGTTAATTTTTAGGTTAACGCAAAACGATTAAAAATGTTCTTGGTTAATTTTTGGTTAAGTTTGGTTATCAATTTCGTTTTCTGGGAATGATCATCAATGACTAGTGTGTGTGTGTGTGTTTTGGGATAGGGGTTTGAAGAAGATGATAATGAAATTTTATTTTTGTCCTTGGTCAAACGCATGGGGACACATGGGCAACTTAACGGCAAATCACTAACGACATCCATCAAAAAGACTTTTGACATACAAATTTGAAACGGTAGAGACGAAAACTACACAAAATTTTATTGAGGGAGTAATAGTAAAATCGATCATAATCGAGGAAATTATAAAGTTATTATCCCTAGATATATTAAAAAGATTTTGAGGGAGGGAGATACACACCCCGAACCGCCCGGTACTTGCATTGTAATTTCATGGAAAGTGATGGGCAATTCGGTCGGTCAAACGAGTCGTTTATAAATAAAAGCTCCAGTCGAACACGATCAATTTTCTCGAGCAATTTTCTCCCTCCCTCCATCCAGTTGATCTTTTCCCAACCAACCCTTCCAATTCCCATTCCCCTCCGTTGCTGTTTAATCGAAACCGAGGAAAAACCCTAATTTAAATCAATCAATTCTTATTGGCGGGAAAATGTCGGGCAAAGGAGCGAAAGGCCTGATAATGGGCAAGTCATCATCCGTAAACGGGAACAAGGACAAAGATAAGAAGAAGCCTATCTCTCGCTCTTCTCGCGCTGGCCTCCAGGTCTCTCTCTCTCTCTCTCTCTATGTACGTGTCTCTGTGTGATTTATTCTGTTGGCTATCGTTTTGATTATTCTATGAGCTGGAATTTAGGAATTTTTATCAGGCATTTTGAACTTTTTGGAATTTGTAGAGTTTTTGCTCTTTCTGAATGCAAGTCATTTGACCTGTAGAATTTCACAGATAAGAGGACCTCCGGGGTGGTTCAATTGGTTGTGTACCAACTCTTCTAGTTAGAGGTTGGGGAGGGTTCTTAGGAAGCGGAGGCTTAAAACACGACCTTTCTTCTTATTATTCAGAGTGATTTGAAGATTACTTATCTATTTGTCTTTCTTAATTATTCTGAATTATTTAAATTTGATTATTGTAGCCGTCCAATTGGGATTGAAAACTTTAAATTCTTAATGTCTGTTCCAGATATTGTTTTGATTTTTTTGAGACAGCTCTGTTTGTAGTCTATATGGGTTGCAGCAAAATTGGTTGTTGTAGGAACAATGAGGGAGGGTTCTGTTTTTAAAGTTATTACTGTTTTTAATTTATTTTTCTGTGTGCAACTGCTGGTTCATTGCAGTGAACTTGTTTCTTTGTCATGCATGCAGTCTTCTTCTTTGTATCTATTCATCTTTGACAAAAGATGATTTCAGTTTTGAAGTTGGCATAGGTTTACCTGATTTTGACTATAATGTATAGGAATGATTAAATGATTGTACCTACTCTGTTGCTTCTAGACAGTTGGATCCTAATTGTCAAATAGCCTTGTTGTTTCAACTATTAGAGGTTGGTTTAAGATTCCGCACGCCTTTTTGTTGTAGACAAGTTTCTAATTCTACTTCCAGCTTGTATTACCAGGATCAGTGAGTTCAACATTTGAAAATAATTTTCTGTTTGCGACAAAGACTTTGAAGATTCCTCTCATGTAACTCATTTCTTTGAAGAATATGATGGGGTATCTTTCTGCTCTCCTTGACCATTATGCGGTTGCATGATTCTGATATTTTACTTTCCCATTTTGTGGTTTATTTTTGATTTTATCGGGCTTCCTTTTGTTGGTCTAGTTCTTTGTCCCCAAACTCCTCTCATTTCACCTTTTATCTTGTTTTTGACATCAGTCTGTTTGTTGTTGAGTCCACTGTTGGATACATGATGATGAAAAATTTTTTAAAACATATTTATAATCTTGCTAGAACATGCTAATTTGACACCATTTTTTTTAAAAGATATAATTTTCAACAAAATTCCTGCTACCTTGTTTTTCTTTTGGGGCGCCTGATTGTGTTTTAGTTTTGTGTAAATGTATTTGCATGGATTCTTCCAATCCTTGTTTTCAGCCAAAAACCTTCTGTATTACAACTGTACGGTTCAGTTATTATTGTTAGCTCTGTTTTGGGAATGAATGAACTACAATTCCACCATATGTTCAACAAAGACTTGAATTGGCCACATGTCAAATGGGAGCTCCAGATTTTTGGTTCCTTGCCTTGGTAGAGGAGGTGAAGAAAGGCTTGCAGCATAATAGAGAACAAACATTGATATAAAAGTGATAGGTTGGGAATAATAGGAACAGAGAGATGCTCCTGAGCATAAGTAGGGAGAGACTAAAAGGGTAGGTGTGGGTGGGATCGGAAAAAAAAATTAGGTGGGTAATAGACAAGGGACAGTGTTGGATGATTTTACTTCTAACTCTATATTAGGTCTTCTTGGTTGGAAGGTTATCTGTAAAATCCACTTCGTGATATTCGTATTGGGTGATTTGGTTTTGTTTTCTATCATGTCTAATCTGTTATAGTACAACTTTTTTTTTTAATCTTTATAGTAAAAAGATTTTGTTACACAACCTTTGCAGTTTCCTGTGGGTCGTGTTCATCGTCTTTTGAAGACGAGGGTTTCAGCCAATGGAAGGGTTGGAGCAACAGCTGCCGTTTACACAGCAGCTATACTAGAGTATCTGACTGCTGAAGTACTGGAGTTGGCTGGGAATGCAAGTAAGGATCTGAAGGTGAAGCGTATAACCCCAAGACATTTGCAGCTTGCCATCAGAGGGGATGAAGAACTTGACACCCTCATCAAAGGAACCATTGCTGGGGGTGGAGTTATCCCTCACATTCACAAATCTCTGATCAACAAATCTTCTAAAGACTAGTATCAGTAGTTGTTCAAACAATCTGGTTATGTGGACTATCAATTTGTAATCTCTTAAGCACTAGCAAATGGGGGTGGTCAAAATTTGTGGTAGAGTCTAAAACATGTTTCCTTCGGTCTTGAGTCTTTAATCAGATTTTAATATCTATATACAGTGCTTGATTTATCATTCTGATTCCTGTTTCACTTTCCATTTGCAATTGCGCTAGAGTTTCATTTAAAGATATACTTATTTCAAAGCTTTTGTATAACCTAGAATGCAGCACAAAAACCAAGAAGATATAACAATTACTCCCTCTGCTTTTATATTATTGTTGTGGTTTACTTTTTATGAGTTAAACAGATTATTATTTAAATAAAAAATTGATATATATATATATATATATATTTTTTCAAAATTATAAAACACAAACTACATTTGTCTCAAAATAATTGTCGATTTAACAATTTGTACAGATTTTGGAAGCTTTTAAAAAGACCAATTTACCCTTATTTAAGTTTAATTATTATAGATAGGTCGTAGGGGTATTTTTCTCTTTTTTACTACCAACCCTGTTTAATGAGAGTAATAAATAAAAACAATTTTGGCAAAATATGGACAAATATTTTTTGAAATCTTATAAAGACAATTATTTTGGAACAAAAAAACTTTACTAAAACAATAATTATTTTGGTACGGAGGTAGTAATTTGTAATAACTTCTTGATACTATGAATAACGTGTTTTATGATGTTAAAAAAATAAAGTCTAATTTTCTTGTAAAAAACAACCATTTTAATTCAAAAAAAAATCAAACAAGACAATAATTTAATTCAATTCCTATTTACATGCATAACCTCACCTAATATCGGAAATCAATCATTATGTCACAAAGAGACAATTGGATACACACATAACCACGAAAAAAAGCAGTGTAATTCTACTAGATTTATATATCCACCAAAAAAATTCTGCTTGTCAGATACGCATAATGACGCACCACTGACTTTACGTTGTAATTACAAATTACAAAACAATTACAATCAGGGAATGAATGGACAATGTGTTAACTCCTCGTTTACAAACCATGCATCTTAACTCCTCTTCCCCATCTAGAACTATCTGTACTGATGACCTACTCTATAGGCCAAAAAAGGGTACACCCACCCTTCACTTCTATTCCTAAGACAGAGGCTAGGTCATTCACTGTGGTATGGTATATGTGAGGTTAACCAAAAGAAAATAACAGTTAATAAGAGTGTCAAAGTTTGGTTACAACTACTTCCGTTTTTCCTTTTTTGCTGCATCCATGGAGGGTTGCTTGTAAACAGGTGCTTTGTGCTGGGTTTTGACATCTGCAATTTCCTTGGCATGTTGCTGCAGAGAGGATGGATAAAAGCATAAATTACTACAGCCTTCCCAAAAAAAAAAAAGGTTTTATTTGACAAGTCAAACATTTACTTTTGAACTTCTGCTTCTATATATTTCCTATAATTTGCACTAACTTAACTTTTTCTGTGTGATGTGTATTAGAAATGTCTTGATTTTGAAAAGAAATAAAAGAAATTGAAAATAATGGAAGTTTATAGGCTAAAATTAAGAAATGGGACTAGTCCTTTGGGACAAACAAAATTAGAAAGTGTGACTATTTTTTGCGACAGAGTGAGTACAAAACATAACACAATGTTTCCTGCAGGGGTAAGAAGGATTGGAATCTTCCCAGAACAAGAAAAATATACCATCCATAGGGAATGAGACTTAGTCTCTATATGAAATGAAAGAACAAGACAATAATGCCGGATGGTTTACAGTATACCTCATGTAATGCATCCCAACATTTTTTTGCTACCTCTTGTAGTACACACCACTCCATGGCCATCTCATACTCGATGGTATTGGGCTGTGAACAGTGCGATGTTGACACTGCATTCCTCTGAATAAATGAAGACAATACTTTAGAGAAGAACCACAAGAGTTAAGGAAGGTTTTCAGAAGTGAAATACTCCCTTAGTTCAAAAAAGGAGTTGCATTTGACAAGTCAAACTTTTTAATATCGTATTTTTGCTTCTGTATATTTCTTCTAAATTATACAAAAGTTATATAATCCCCCTCCATTCCGATAATGAGTCCACGTTTGTAAAGTCAAATAATTAAAGGATATAATAGTATCGTTAAAGTTGGTTATAATTACATAAATACTTGAGCATATACCCAAAATGTTTATATCGCTTGTAGATGGTAAAGTTGAAAGAGTAGCAAATTAAAGAAATAGCTTTTGAAAGTGTATCTCATTCGGTGAAACATGTCAAAATAGAATAGCGGACTTTTTGATTAGAGACTTTATTTGTTATTTGACAAAATATGGGACTTGAAGCTTAGTGACTTTTTTTTTTTTTTTTGGGAAACAAATGACAAATTGAAATGGAAGCAGGACTTTATTTTTGGGGACAGAGTGAGTAATTAACAAGGAACAGAAATTACCGATTCCACATGTTGCTTTTGGAATTTTATCTTATCAATGACCAGATGGCCAACAAATCTTGACGAGTTACCAGGCTCCTTTAGAGGTGTTCTACGACCGACAGCTGGTCTGAAGAACAAGAAAAGCACAACGGTATTATTAGGAATATTGGTTAGTCAATTTTACATCATAAAAGTATCACTAATCTAATTTTCTTGTTTTCATCCAAAAAATTTAGTGGTGTTAGTTTTAGTGGCGAAGAAGAACAAATACGGTGACCATACTCAATTTTTCAAGTCCTGTAACCTAGTTGAATATACGCCCAAAGTACAATATCAAATGTGTATTAACACACATGAGAGATGGTAAAAGTAGCCTTAATGGGTAAACCTAAAGAAAATGGAGTTTGGGAGTGTCATCAACTGAGAAAAGATATGACATTGGTTGGCAAATTTCATTTTTCGTGTAGGGAGAAACATTCTAACAGGTTCAAGTAATAAAGAATGATTTGGTGATCTGTGGTCTAAAGGAAGATATTTTACATGACGCAGCTTAAGGAAATAAGTATTCTTGTAGCCAACATCAAGTAGTGGAGCGCACTTTATTCTGAGATGCACAATTCAAATCAGCCAAGTTATGTGTTCTTGACTAAATATGTGAAGACAGCAAGATCATTTTAATTCAAGCTTTTGCTTTTTAGCATAACAATATTGTGAACAATCCAGATGATGGAAGCAAATAAGACTTGACCACGACGAAGAGAAAAGGCAAGCGAACGAACTACACTACCTTCCATTTAGCATCAGGCATTTCTTGTTCAACTCAGAAATAGCGAGGTCTGCATCATATTTTGATTTGAATATAACAAGAGCTTGTCCTGCTTACAAAAAGACATCAATCAGTTGCAAGCCTAGTAATTTACAGATTGTTTCATACCCAAGTTCTGAAAAATAAAAACAAAGGCTGGCAGGAAACACTATACCATAGTGTGGGCTTGAAAAAGTGCTGTGCTGTATCATCTTTGCGCTGACCCTTTTATTAAAAGCTTGACAAGCTACCTCCTGTGGAAGCAGGAGGAGAAACAGTTATGGCTTCTCTCTGCCCTACTTGCTGCCGATTTAAGTACTATAGTTTTTCTTCTAAATCATCGTAAGGATCAATTTACTTCTTTTTAGAAAAAGACATCCACGTTGAAAAAAAAGCTTTAGCAAAACTTTCAATTGCACATGATATGTAACTAGTAAATTAGCATGTGCATGATTAATTCTTTTTATTTTGTTACATAAAATGTTATAATCCATTCTTGATCTTTTAAAAATTTCATTAACTACTTACTAGTTTTAAGTAGTTATTGATAGGTGGTAGGAAAAGTGGGTAGTTATTAACGTAGTGGATGAGTAGTTTTTAATTTGTGATTGATAATTATTGATTAGAATTAGGACTAGAATTGGAAATAAAAAAAAGGCTTTAAGTTATGTGAGTGTAATTAGTAGGCAGGAAAGAGGGTAATTTTAGAAAGAAAAAAATGTGTGACAGGGCTTCAACAAATACTATGCATTTTGAGTGCTCCCCCTTTATGACAGTTGAAATGACCCCCAAGTTAGACTAATATACAAGTGATGAAAGCTGAATAAACAAAATAAAACACTAGATACTTCAACCCAGTAACCCCTCTTGTAAAACTTAAAATTACATAAAGGGAAAGGCTATTTCCACTACAAATTTTACTTATCCACTACAAATTTTACTTATCCACTATATTCATTAATGGTTAATTATATTAGTTATTGTCATGACACAATGTTCCTTCAAATACTTACCTTGTTTCGCAATGAAGTATTTGTATGTAGTCAAGTAATCTTTATTTTTTTCCAGTTTGTAACTTAATTTTTTTTTTTGTTTTCTTATCTTCTCAAATAATTTGTCTATTTGTCAACACTTATAAATTAATTTTTTCATTAGGTTTCTACATAGGAATTTGTTTTGATGCAATTTGAATTTTAATGTCAAAAACACGTAAAGATGTTGTAAAATCATCAACATATTGTACAAAGTTTTAAACATTCGCTAAACAAATACATTAATGGATTTATCATTCAAGTTTTTTTAATTGAAATTCATAATTTGTAATTTGATATTATATAATCTATTTGGGAATATAAAAAAGAAAAAATAACAAAGGGAAACACAATAATTAGTGAACCTTGAAAATTATTTTTAATTTTTAAATAAGGAGGGTTTGAAGGGCAATTGTGTCAAGACATTCATTAACTTAATTAAATTTAATGAATGTAATGAATAAGCAATTATGATAGTAGAAATAGACTTTCCATTTACATAAACTGAGGAATTATCAATTTCATACAATGTTGGAGAAGTCGTAACAAAAGAATTACTAAAATATTAGAACTTGAGTAACTATAAAGGATAATAAAAGGTATCTGTAGAAATTGAGTGTCCTCGAGAGGTGTGATGTGTGCTGGGCAAAGTTGTTTGGCGTGGCACGTTGCAATCAAAGAACCTAAAAGAGTAAAGGTCAAGGTGGAAGCCAAAACTAATTAGGTAAAGAGAAAGAGGACAAAGGCTGATAATTGAGAGAGTGCTCTTTACTACTCATTAGCTCAAGTCTCAAGTTAGAAACTTGGTCAGATTATCAATTAACTATTCAACGAAAAATGAGGTTGTGGGATCTATTTAGAGTGAATAAGGAATATTCCAAAATTCCTTGCTAGGTGCATCATTCTATTGACCATCCAATGATTATAAGACAAGTGTCCAATAAGTGAGGACCACAATCACCTCTTTCTCTCCTCGATAATCAGGTCGCACATGTGCACATATACAATATCGCACACACAACGCGTGAGACTTCCACTCAACTTCAACCACCAAACCAATAACTATCGAGATTCCCAAAACCAGCTCAGCCTCGTGGGCGTTAAGGAACCCTAGACTCATCATAGCAATTAGAATAGATCACACGGTAGTGGACTGTGCGAGGTCATCCCTAAGGAATGTAAGTGCTCGTGGTAAGCTGGGCACCATTATTGAGTAGATATCTTGGCTCTAAGGCCAGCTTGATCTCCTAGGGTCGGTTGATCTCTTAGGGTCAGTTCCTTAGTGTTTGGAGATCAGGGCTCTGGGCCGCTCGATCTCCTAACATCAGGCAAGAAGTCCAACTTATTGAGCTTTTTTTTACCTTCGTGCCAGCTTGCTTGTAAAGGCCCTTGATAGTGCGGGGTGCACGTTGCACATCCCCTTCTACAGTTTCAAAGCAACATCACCAACTTCAATGTGATGTAATATGTTCATGACAAGGATATGGATTACATTTGATAAGGCTTTCAAATAAACTTCAATAGATTAAGAGAAGGAGAATGGTATTTTTCCTTCAAATAAATCCCCTACTCAAAGATCCTACATTTCAACAGTCAAATATTTGATAGATATAATACTACCCCAAGAATTAACCGTAATGAACAAACTTTTATAATGCACACAACTTATTTATTCGTTAAAGGAGGTGAAACTTTGCAATGTCCATGCAAATTACAAGCTTATTTTTAAAAATTGAACTCTTTGAGGAACATCCTAGAAGGAAAAAATGACTTATCAACAACGACAAAAAAGTAAAACATGGATTGGAATGCTTCAACGGTATTAACATAAAGAGGACCATCAAACACATACCTCTAATTCAGATGATGTATATGATGGATCCAAATTCTCAAGCAATACAAGGGAGCCATCACCATGAGCTTTCTGCAATCTTTCCTCCCAAGACTGGGGAAAAGAAGTAAAGGAAACAAAGAAAAGAAATGTTTGATGTAAATCAATAATAATGAAAAAAAGATCATTTTGGGTTCTCAAAATAGTTTTCAGCTCATTCTCGAAATTCACAAAGTAATATTACTTGGACATTTAAGCCAAAAGCTCACTTACACTTACAGGAACCTGAATATGATAAATAAGTATTTGGCTTTAAAAGTTTCAATCACTGAATTATGGATTTTTTCTTAATTTAGAGAACAATATTCAAATACTCTAAAACAAAAGCTCCTAAGCCTAATTTAGTAATTTGGGGTGGCGGGGTGGGGGAAAGCTCTTATTGTATGTGGGGCTAGCCAAAGCAAAAACGCCTATGATGTTCACTTCATTGTCGGGGGAATTTGATTGATATGATTTTCAAAAACAATGTGCCAATATGATAACTAAGTAAGCAATTAGCTTTACAAGTTTCAGCATTAAATATCGAATAATAAAAAATTGAATTTAGAGAATAAAGCAAAAAATCAATCCTGAAATACTTAAAGCACATGCCCCAAGATACTAGAAAACATACGACTTCTAAGAAATGGACATTCTTTTAAAAGATTGTACCAAATGCTCTAAAACAAAAATTCCGCAGAATCTAAGTAAAAAAAGAAAAGGAAAATGCTCGTATTGTATGTGGCCAAGGCAATGCAAAAAACCAAATTGCTAAAACAGTCTCAATATAACTTGAGTGGAAGAACCGTTATATATTTGTCTCACTTAAGCAGTGAAATGTGAATTAAACATCATGTCTCATAAAATCTGCAATAAATTCTGCACTCTCTTTTCAGTTGTCCTTCTAATGTTATTTCCCCTGTATGTTCTTTATGCAAAAATTCCTAAGAGAAGTAAACAGGGAGGGATCGACCAGGTAATTTAAATGGAGTTATGCGGAGAATGAACTCTTGGAAAGTAGCGTAAAGATAAATAAAATATGATAAAAGACAAATATTGTAGAATCTTTTTTTTTTTGATAAGTGAGATTATATAACCCATATATGGTAGAATCATAACCATAGAACAAGGCCCAAATCGAAAATTATACATCTCTCTCATATACTATGGGATGGTGAGAAGAGATAATTTGGAGAGATCATTGTTTCTTGTACGGAAGTTCCTATGAAAAAGGGAGATGGCCCATCTTTGAGTGTTATTTAAACTATTGATTTATGTAATTAGAAGTAACCAATAAGGTTTACAAGAAAACCTAGAAATCGATCACAATCCAATTTGAGTACCTCTACAGGACTAGAGACGTAAACGTCAATAGAAAACAAAAGAGTAACGGCAACAGGTGATTTGAGTAGTCAACTCAAACCTTGTCCCAACTACTCGGTGTTAGCTATATGAATCCTTTTTACCATCTGTTTCGGTCCAATGCAAGGTCAATTCATGTCCCACTTTATTTTGGTTATCCATCATACTTCCTAATTGGTCCACTTAGTAGTCTAAGTTGTATTTGTTCTAATCATGTTATTCTCTCATTTAATCTCCAATTGGAGCCGCTATTACCGGCTCACGTATTTGTTCGTTTTGAAATTTATCATTCCTAGTTTTACCAATTATCCATCTTCACATTCTCATTGCAGCTACACTCATTTTGTATGTTCTTTCTTACTTGCCTGACACTTTGTTCCATAAAGTAACACTAGTCTAATAGCACCTATAAAACTTTTCCTTCAACTACACAGATATACACCTATGAGCATAACACTTTGATGCACTTCTCCTCATCACCCAATCTGATTTTGCCTATGACTAACATCATCCATATCACCCTATCTTGATTAATAATTGATCCTAAATAGCGAAAATGACCCCTCGGTGGTATTTATTGGCCATCTAACCTAACTATATCTCTGCTAGTACTCCTTCACCCACTAAAGTAACATTCGATTCCATTTTACTCCTCACTTTGAGCTCTTTGACTTCCAAAGCTTTTCTCCATGTAAGATTAATTTGTATGTGTTTAGTGACACCATCAATCACTAAGGCAAAAAGATAAGGACTTACCTACACTAAATGGGAAATTACAAGTCTTCAATGTTGTACTTATCACATGGTCACAACTCCATCTTACATATTTTTTTATCTTTGATCACATAAATTATCTCACTTTAGCCTTTTTCTTCTCCAACACCCACCAAATTATCTCTCTAAGGACTCCATCAAATACCTTATCTAAGTCAATAAAAACCACATGTAAATCCTTCATTCCCACAGTAAAACCATGACCTTTGATCAAGGCTTACTTTCACACCATGCTATAGTCTTTAGAAACCATGATCTTTGTGTGAAAGTAAGCCTTGAACGACCTGACTCCTATTTCAGATTTCCAACACTGACTTCCACAAATTTCCTTCCATATTTTCAAATTTAACCTTTATCTTCATTGCATAAGCTCCGGTAACTTTTAATATCATTCCAGATTCAACAGAAAAGCTTCCTAACAAAGCCCATTCCAATGATACATGGAAGCAACATAACTAAATAATTATTTTAACTTAGCAAATGGCAATAAAATTAAACAATAAAATAAGGGAGAACAGTAACTTAAAAGTTCAAGAATGGAAACTCACTTGTTGCTTGAACCATTTGCTGGAATCCTGCATGCATGAAGTTGAGATATTACAACAGAGCTTTAAGTGTTGAGAGTTGTAAGTCAGATTATTCATGAATTTTTTGTGATTGTAAGACATGCTTTACAGGTACATTCTTTGATAAGACTGGGCCTTATCCAAAAATTAGTTTCATTCCAAGCCGCGACATAATTTAATAGCAAGAATTCATTGTCCTTTGGTAATCAAGGTTAGGAATCACTATTTAAGTGACCACTTAAGTATTAGACTTTACCACATATGGTCTTCTTATAGGCTCCACAACTTTTGGTTCATTTACACCCTTGGGCTTTTCAACAAATTGTTCACGAGCCTTGCTTGGCTTCACCTTTAAACCACCTATAGATTTCCACAAAATCCTAGTATTGAATTCCATATAAATTTGAAAACTGAATTGAGACAGCAAGCAAAGTTCAGCAAACGTATACCAGAAGTGCCTTCAAGCTTCCTTTTCTTCGTTGGGTTATTATCTGATCCACTACTTCGCCAAGATTGTTCCTTTCTTACTGTCCCCACAGTTCTTTCCACTTCAGACTTGTAAGATAAAGTTGATTGAGCAGGCCTCTCATTCAGGTATCCTACCGGTATGGGATGATGAACAACTTTTCGATCTTTCCTCTGATTAAAGAAATGTTCCACTGCATCCATTCAATGTACTTGAGACAATGAATTGGACAATTTAATTGAGTGAAAAAATTAGTAACAAAGGAAGATGCATTCCAGTAAGGGGTAAATATTTAGAAATGTAACTAGTCGTATCCAAGAATATTAAAACGCCCCCAACTCCATTCTTTCCCCTGGAGACAAACAATGTTTTCAGATCCTAACAATGATAAGCTTTTAATGCATTAATTAGCCATTTCTATATCCTATTAACGTCTTTGCCATTTCGCATGGCCCAACAATCATCAAATTGGGCAGGCTGCTAATCAAAGCATCGCCAACTGCTCTGTCATTCAGCATGGCCCAACAATCATCAAATCCCGCCCAAGACTGTTAAAGCAGTGCCAACGGCTCTGTCATTCCGCATGCCCAACAATCATCAAATCCTGCCCAAAGTTATCAATCAAGACTTCACCACCGGCTCTGCCACTCCACACGACTCATTAGTCATCAATCAAAGGATCTCCCCGAGACCTCACTCAACTTCAAGTCAATGCTGCAGCAGCATATCCTTAAGTTTATTTGATGTCAATGCATTTAAGTTTCAAATAATCATTTCAAATCGCATCTCATCACCTTTGGTCCTTTAGCCCGATGTAGGGTTTGACCAACTAGTTTCAACCTTCAACTCCATCATGCCAAAGCTATAGTGCCTTAAAGCTCCACACGCCCTATTTACTTCATTAATTTGAGTTCTGATTACTAAGGATAATAAAAGATAACAAAATCAGGGGTAGAAAAATATGATTCAGATGAGATGACCACCATCCACTCTGTCTTCAAATTCAATATTTATGTGGTCTTCTAATAATCCGAAACTCTAAATCACTGAAAGAGGAAAATATCGTATGAAACCACGCAGCATTATGCAACTTGGGAACGGTATCAATTGTCTAAAATATACTGTGCTTTCATTGTTAGAGTAATCTGGATGTTCCAACAGACAATATAAACCAAGCAAAGTCAGCAAGAAACTCTTGTAAGCGCAAACCAGAAGTAAGGTCTTGTGATCAATAACAACTTCAATCACATGTACTAGAAGCAGTAGGAAAAGGGTGCTAACCTATAGATGAAAATGCTATAACCCTGATTTCTTTTCAACTCTAAATCACATTAGTTGTCTGTACTTCTCACTTCCCCTTCTTCTCTTTCTCACAAACTCATTCTGCTGCAGAAATTCTAATTTACATTCATAAACAAATCAATCATAAACAGCAAGGAGACTTCTGAAATGCAAACTAGAGCTATAAAAAGGAACCTTTATTGGCGATCAATAACCCTCCACAATCCCACACACTCTCAGGGGCAGACACTCGGAAATGTAATAAAGTTGTCGGCATCTAAGTGTAATTAGTTAGATGATGAAGGGTACTCTTAACTTTTATTGAGTTGCTATTTATGATTTACATTACAGCAATGCTAAAGACTCGAGAGAATCGAGCATGTATGTCTCCACAAAACAAGCAATCGCACTACACCAAATAGCATAATTCATTAGTACTGTTGTCTTTTGTACCTTTCAAGAATCCTCTTCTACTCTTCAGCTACGTACGATCATCATGTTTCATGAGTATATGATAACTGATCTTAATTTCACAGAGTGCACAAAAACAACCAACTCATAAAAAAACTAAAAAAATACAGATACATAATTCACAATAACTTAATTAAATATATAGCTTGACAAAGTTCAATTTCCAATATGCAAATCTACAGAAATAGATAAAGTTCTTAACAGAAGTACTACCAACCTTTATGTCCAGCTATAACATCTGGAAACTTTTCAGACATTAAGCAGCTTCCAACATTAAAAGTACGATAGAAGATAAAGTCAGCCATTCCCAGTTCTTCATTGGATGCTCGAGGATTCCTCTTGTCCTCTGAGGTACAGACAACATAGCATTTTCCTGAAATAGCTTCCTAAAATATGAGATAATTTCATGTTAATAACAACGCCGACACAGCTCTGAGACTAGTCAAAGTCAACAAGGAATTCCAGCAGCAAAGTACAAAGGATTATATCCAATTACACATAATGAATAAAAATACCAGGGGGTTAATATTGTAAAGGCCTTTTCCTTCGCCTGAAGCTAGGAATATTTCTTTGGGTTGTGTGTCCAAACCTCTCAAATGGCAATGAATTTCACGGGGGCGAAGAAACCACACAAGCTTCCCATAATTCTTGTGGTTTGCAGTCTCCCACATGTTGACTAGCTTGCCGATATAAGGCTCCAATTCGCCATTACGCCATAAGTACACGGAATCATAAAGAAAATACTCCACACCATCATACTTGAAAGACTCGTAAAAAATGCAATCCTTGGTTGAGCCAATTGGCCTTTTTCTACCCCAAATAAAATCCACATTTCCAACCCCCTTTGCATCACCGGGGTGAGACATACTAGCATTTAACCCTTTACACAGTAGTAAAGCAATTGCCTGTGAAAAAAGTCATTTATAGGCCTGATTGAATTCAAGATAAGAAAAATGTATAATTGAACGCTGTCTAAGATCTCAACTCCAATTCTGAAACGCTATTTATATTTTCAAGGAAAAAAAAAAAAGAGAGAGAGAGAGAGAGAGAGAGAGAGAGAGAGAGGGTAAATACTAAATACATTGATCAAAATGAAAACTCAGCCATTTCTTAAAAACGAGATAAAAAAATATAAAAATAAAAAACCCAATCGCAGCAGCAAACTAGTCGAAAACCTATAAATGATTAAATGAACAATGTTAAAATATACGAATATGTTATTATTAAACAAAACTAATCAAGGAAACTCAAAGAAAAAATAATTGGAAAAAAACTTCTCCGGTGTGTTTTGCGCGCAGAAAACATTACCGAAAATAGAAGTTCTGGAACACGGCGGCATTGACGCCGGGAACAATATTTTACCGTAAATAGAAGTTCGGGAACACGTATTTGAAGGCGGGAACAATGCTTTGAAAAATAGAAAAAAATTAATTGAAAACAGAAAGTTTTAGAGAGAGATAGAAACAGGCTTACCTTTACAGTAATGAGTTTGATGAGTGGTAACAGGGGAGGAGAGAGAGTAGGGTTTAATGAGTTCTTGCAGAGAATGCAGAGGAAGAGGGAGGAAGTCTTAAAATGATGTTCAGCGGAAATATATCACTCTCTAAAATGATGGGACACGACTCACACACGAGGACGGAAAATGTGAGGGGTGGGTGGAGGAACCGGCTAAAATGCGCCGGGTGCACAATAGTAAGTAGAGAAGTTTGGAATACAGCCAGCCGTACGACGCTCTGTTAGACGGAACGTCCATGCAGTGGAAACGAAGAGAGAGGGGGAGAAGAGGGTTTTATTTGGAGACGTGCTGTTGTGGCGCGTGAAATACACCCGTGAAATGTTAGTCCTTTGTTACAACAGAATCAAAGACGATGATTATTCAAAGAAGCTCCTCTCATTAGGAATGAAAACGGGGCGGGAGCGGTGGTTGATACTTGATGATATCACTCTCGTTTCCCAAATCATTTTTATGTCCGATAATTGCCACATTTCTCACCAAGAAATTAATTTAGAGCGTGTTATTCTCATCCACCAAATCTGTAAGTACACTCCAGCAAATGTCATTATAAATTGAGGGATGCTAAATATTGTATTCAATTGAGTTAAGCGGTGCACCTACTTATGTTATATTTATTAAAATATGTGATCAGTCATAAAAATATGAGACACATCAAACACGTGATCAATTACAAAAATATGAAACACATCAGTAACTGTTCCGTATCATCATAAACGATGTGAATATCTTGTAAACAATAATGTAACATAAAAAAATAAAAAAAGAGACACGTATTGAATTAAAGTGTGTAGTATCATTTGTATTGAATGCAAATAATATAGCATAAAAAATTTAGCAAAAAAAAAGGAATAGGGTCAAGACAATTTTATTTTAAATACGTATTGAATTAAAGTGTGTAGTATCATTTATATAGAGTATATATATATTTTTTTGCCATTTTTTTTTAAAGAGGTATCATTTGTATTTTGAATACAAATAATATAACATAAAAAATTTAGCAAAAAAAAAGAGAATAGGGCTAAGACAATTTATTTTAAAAAAAATAAGATTGATATTTAGGAGAGAGTCGGGCCGGCACTATTGGATATAGCCGGGCCGACTCTATTTTTCAGTAAAAAACTCTTAATTAAATAAAATAAATATAAATAAATGAAAAAATGTACCGTGAAATAGTCATTAACATTAATTAAACAATACATTCTCTGTTAAATTTATTCAAACTGTACCAATATATTTATTTGTCAATACCATTAATATGAACTCTATACTATGATACTAATCAAGGGCACTTTTGTCATATTTTATAAATTCATTAAAAAGGTGCGACGCTTAGCACAATTGAGTGCGTTATTTAGCATTTATGTATAAATTTTGATATAAATGTTATTATATATTTTTTATTTTTTAAGTTAAAAAAAATATTTTAATGTTCGGAAGCCTCCTACTGAATACAACTACAATTGTTCGGTAAAGGGAGTGCCGATTAACACTATATATGTTGAGTCGCACAGTATTAAACAACATAAAAAAACAAAAGGTTTAATTATCAATTTGGTCACCGTACTTTTCAACTTTTTTCAGTAAGCTCACTGTACTTACTTTTTTTCCTAATTAATCACTGTACTTGGTATTTTGAGTCACGTTCATCATTCCGTCCAATTTCGCAAATTCTACTGTACCAAACAAACAACTGAAGAAGCTCCGTCACTCTCCACCTAGTGAATCTAAAACCGAAGAAGCAAGATAACTTTTACTACAGCTGCTAAGTCATTAAACCCTAGCCGAAACAAAAGCATTCTGAAAGCGACCTTCTCATTTCCATTTAACAATCTTTTAAATTTCTAATTTTTTAACAATTAAATGCTTATTCGGACTTTCCAAGTCAAACGGTCTTTCCCTTTCGTAATTGGATATCTATATGCATTAATCTCTGAGACTAGTAGCAATGGTGGCGATTGAATTTCGCGTGTGTTTGTTGGTGTTGATTGTGTGTGCTGTGTGTGTGGAATCCAAGTATATCGTTTACAATACTTCGCAGGGTGTTGTTCCTGGTAAGCTTAATATACATTTAGTTCCTCATACTCATGACGATGTCGGATGGTTGAAGACTGTTGATCAGTACTATGTCGGCTCCAACAACTCCATTCAGGTATGTATCTCTCTATGTGTGTGTGTATGTGTGTTTTCTTTTTCTATCTGAATTGATCAACTAATTGTTTAATTGTTTGCTTGTTATTCGGGAGCATGTGTTCAGAATGTACCCAAAAATGCCAGCTTTTAATTTCGACTAAATCAATTTCATTTTCTTCAAAATTGAAGGAATCTAATGTAAAATCGAAGAAATCAATGTTATTTACTACGACAGAGTGGCCTCCGTTGAAGTTATCGGAGATTGTGAGAGGAGAGTCACAGTTTGAGGTCTGTGAACTCGAAGAACTCCAAATCCTCCTTACTCGAATTGACAATTTCATCTTCATCTTCATCTTCGCTGTCGGTGCCTGAGGCAGAATCGATTTCGCCTTTCTTCTTGAGCTCCTCGTACCGTTGCAATTCCTCGCGTCTCTTGTTGTGCTCGTATCGGCGAGCAAACTCCTCGTTGATTTCTATCTTCTGTTGGTCTTCGTCGTAGGAGCTATCACTGTCGTCGAACAGCTTCAACGCCATTTTGAATTCCCTCTCGATCATCGGCGCTACTGAACTTGCTGCGTTTAGGGTTTGTTGATTTGATTTGTTAATTCAGAGTTGAGACCACGTGCACGGCATGGGCATAGCTAAAGGGGCAGTAATGTCTTTTCATGCAATTCCGTCCATGGAATTAACGGCAGTTAGCTTGGGTGACCCTTTTGACTCAAATTAAAATTTTTATTTTTCTTGTACTCTTATATAGTTCCAATTAAAGTATAATTTTAATAAATATTAATACAAAAATAAGTTTACAGTTTTTTACTCAACTCTCATTATAACAACTAATTACATTAAACAAATGAATGTTGTGACTAGATTACATGGATTAACTTTTTAAAAATTAGTTAATGGATTGGATCCCTTTTAAACTTAATGTATTTTTTTAATTTTTATATTGTGATACAATAAGACAAAATGTATAAAGTAATTAACTTAAATATTTTATCTTATTTTTTATTTCATTTTTTTTTTGTTTGTTCGTAAAATATCTTCTTAGATGAAAAAACAAAAAAGATTCTCTAGTAGTTAAGAATTAAAAAAAAAAAAAACTAGTCTGTTTATGTCACAATTGGTTTAAGTATGTAACAAATTGATTTGGATTATATTTATGATGACTAGTGTGTTTATGTTGTTTAGGGAGTAATTGTAAGAGGTCTGTGTTTTTATTACTCCAGTATTTTATCTTTTCATCAAAATGGTACTCCTCCACTCCAGTAGAAAGTCTTTTGATATGATATGATATGATATGATATGATATGGGATCCAAGACAGAGAGAGCATTTACCACTTATAAGCAAGATTAGATAGATAGATAGATAGATAGATAGATAGATGATGCTAATTAATCTCTTCTGACATATGTTTGTTCCTTTTTCTTTTCAACTGACAACTACTCCACTATACAAAACAAATACAGTAAATTTCATCTTTGCTTTGTCATTATGATTGAAAATGCGATGGCGAGGAGATGATGGATCATTTTCCCCTCCCAACATTGTATCCATTCCATATCAAAACTCCACGTGCTAAAGTCAAAATGTTCTACTGTATAAAAATATTTTCTTTTATATATATAAAGCCTGCTAAATTTAAAAATAGTAAATTCTCGCAAAAAAATATCTTGCCAAAAATAAAAAAAATCATCTTTATACAACAAAAATCTGAATATATGTTTAATATTGTCCTCGAAAATACAAAGTTGTATTTATACAAAACAATAATATAATCTTTAAATATAAAACAAATCAATTCTGTCAAATCCTCTAAAAATTACACCTTACAGCATGCATTATGAACCCAAACACAGTATTTTTACTTTACACAAAACAATTCTATTAAGCATTTATCAAGGGTGACCTTTTGGTTTCCCAATTATTTTTATTGGGTATACAAATAAAGATTTTCAAGAACAAAAAAAGATAGAAAATCGTTTTTATATGAAATCCCCCAAAACACTATACACCAAAACAAATCCTGTAAAATAAAAAATATATAAAAAATTGATTTGACCAAAACTCATCTCAGATTAGTCAAACAAGAAAAAATTTTAATTTGACCAAAAACCCAAGGGTTTGGATAAGAAAATCTCTCTCATGATACAATGGAAGATGCTTGAATCAAATTGTGAAATTTTGATCAAAACTAGAACACTCTATAATAATTTGATGATGCTCGAATTTCTTAAGTATCTTTCATGATCGCCAAATTATTCTATTTACAGTAGATTAGTGATCCTCCTTTGAAAATGTCATCAGCAATTTCAAAGAGACATGGTTCTTTCGAAAAGATTCATCTTTTCTAAAAAATATATCTCTTCTGAAGTCTGAATAGACATTTCAAAGGTGGTCACTTTCTTTGAATTTCCACATCGGGATGGGCTTGAAATTCGTTTCCCTTTCGGGGGCAGGTCGATCCCTATTTTGTTGTGGCAGCATTCAGCGATTGACAAACAATATTGATACAACAAAGACACAAAAAATAATTTTTTGAAAATTATATAACAATTCCACCCATAATTATATAAATTGTTGAATTAATTTGGAATATGGGGCACAAAATTTTTTTTTTTGGGTGGGGTTGATATTGCATTTTGGAGATTTAAATTTTAAAATTAGTTTAGTTGTTAAAAGTGATTCTGTAGTTTAGGTTGTCAAGACTTAAAAAACTGCATTTAGCACAATCAACAATGCATTTTTGCTATTTATCTATTTGTTACTAAAGCTTAAATTTCAATCATAAAATTAGGAAAGGAATAAATATTATTCTTAGTGGCATTTTTCTGTTTGAGATTGGCAAGGAGGATACTTTGGATATTTTTCTTCGGAAAACTTTAAAAATGGTCTCTGTACTTATATCAATTTTTAGGTTTAGTCCATTGACCTAAAACTAATCAGACATCATTTTTTAGCCTATAGTTTTAATCAAATGTGGTCCTTCTATCCATCTTTCCATTAGATTTACCGTTAGATGTTACCGACACATGTTCAAAATTTGAAGAATATTATCGTCTTATTCTTTGTAAACAAATATGATAAAAATCCACAAACTTAATAAATACATTATTTTTCCATTTTCTTCTCTCTTTTCTCTTAATATTTTTTTTCTCAACTTCGGCGCATCAAACTAGGGAAGGGGCCCGCAGTGATATCGGAAAGACCGAAACTGTGGTGAATATGCATCCTAAAAAGGAAAAAAATTGTCTTTCGCTCTGTTTCAAATAAATAATCTACTATTATATTTTGCAACAAAACATCTATCTTTAAAAATTATGCTTATACTTTTAATAAAAAAAATAAAAATAAAAAAGGAGAGGGGGTTGCTTCAACAAATTAACTTCATGCTCCAAGTTCAGCTGTAGAGAAGGTTTCTTATATTAACAAACAACATCACGTTAGTTCACTTTTTTTCTTTTTTTTTCTTTTTTTATTTTACACTGAAAGTGGTATATCACAGAAATTGTTCAACAGGCTTAAACAATATTGATTAGACCTCACCAATTAACTGAAAACCCAAAAAGAAAAAAACGAGAGAGAGAGAGAGGCTTCTTAAATAACAAACAACATTCACGCTCGACATTCATTTTTTCATGTAAAAATGTACAGAAAATCATTTCCACTGAAAGTGGTAAACAACGGGAACTGTTCAACAGGCTTAAACAACATGATTTTATCTCACCAATAAACTGAAAACCCAAAAGAAAAAAGAGAGAGAGAGAGAAGAGAGACAATTACAAGTGACAGAGCTCGAACACCCACACACTTGGGGTCAGGGTGTGGCTCCAATTTAACACATCAAAAATACACAAAAGGAGAGGGGACCTTAGGCTCTTCCTTTTGAGATGAATTGAAGGGGAGAAAAAGAAATGGCAATGAAATAATAATCGAGGATAGGCCCAACAGCCTTGCAAACCACCCCTCCTTCCCCTCCCTCAAAACGGCAAGGTAAACCACATTTAAAAACCTATATATCCAACTAAAACAAATCATCCTATGAGCTCTGCAAATCTGGTTTACTTAATATTCTGCTAATGAACGGTGATATTGCTGCAAGCAAGGCCTTGGGACACTCCTCATGTGGTAGATGGCCGCAACCAGATATTGCAACTAGTCTCTGCATCCCAACAAATCAATTCACTGTTAGATGACCAATCAGGAACAAGAAAAAGAATTTTCAATTTTCTCTAATGCATGTTGGAGTTTCTTGTGTTACCATAACACGCTCCACTACAATGTAATGATAAGATGTGCACTAAATTTTCACCAGAAGGATTCAAATATGATTTCCAATTTTACCAAAAGCAGAACATAAAACCACAGGAGTGCAGGAAAGGAGTTTCACTAAAGGAGAGGACAACATTGTAATAGGGGTCAAAATAAGTTACTTTAATAATTGTGTGCAATGTAGGGGGGCAAAATCATAAAATATGATATTTTTTTTGGGAAACGAAGGGGGAGTAAAATACAATATGTTCTACTTTTTAACTAGTAAAAGTAGGTTTTTCAGAGGCTAAGGTAGCAAAGTTACAAGTTCTTAAAACTAAGGGGGGCAGCAATCGCCTCCCTTCTCATTAGTCATTACTGTAGCTTCACCAGCGCCTAAAACAGTAGTTGCAAAAGATTTAACTAAATAGTAATGATTTGTAGTTTGGCTAAAACAATGAGCAGTGCAGAGGATCCTAGCAATATGGTCAATTCGATGGTGCATCCATCACCATCACCCTGTCGGGCTCATTAACAATCCGCCATATCTGACAGCAAAATGTCATGCTAAAAAGGAGGAAAGGAAGGGTGAGAGAGAGAGAGAGAGAGTTACTTACAGAATTTACAAGTTTTGAGGCCATAGTTTGAACAGACTTTAGAGGAACAAGGGCATCTTCAGCCCCCGCGATGACCAAAATTGGACAGTCTTCAACTGCTTTTAATAATAAGGCTGCACTTTGTGGCGATAGGATTGTTTCAGACGATAGTTTACCAATCTCATGCAATGCTTCATCCCAACCCTCTACACATAATGGGGCCTGATTACATACCAGATCAGCGAAATCAGTGACGCGATCATGCCGTAAGATTCTCCATAATTGACAACACAATCATCCAAAAACAATTGGCAGTACTAAACAAATAGATGCCATGAAATAAGATTGGTATTACCATGGTTTAAAGGTGTAGCAGTTATACCTTGTAGAGGCTTAAAACTTCTGTTGTTAGCTTTGTAGAATCATACCATGCATGCCGATTTATCACCTGTGTAATTTCTGTTCGAAGTAGAGGACGAACCAAGTGTTTCTTCCCAAGTGTCGTACGCAAGAGTATTCTAGCGAAGGCAGGAACCACTTCTCTTGACAAGTTTACTGTCAGCAATACCACCCCCATAATTTGAACCTGAATCAAGAGTCTTCTTTGAGTTATCTGATGTCTAACCACATACGGTAGCTTTTAATTTACTTGGTTCGCTTTTCTGGACAATTTGGAAGAAAAAAAGGTGGAAAGAAAGGCAATTGGCTCATGCTATGATAGAAAAAAGATATCATGGACCCTGCAAGTGCTAACCTATTCTTCAAGGGTTGGCTGTTAATAAAGACATCAAATAAACCTCAAAAAAGCAGCCAACTAGTCCAGTTTACTCGATCAATATAGCAAGAGATAGTTGGATTGTAAGAGCTACTTTGTCAAGGAAGAAAAGGATTGTCCAAGGGTATCTTACTTTATTGTTTTAACAGTTTTTGTGATAGTTGTTTCAATCATCTAAATTTTTTGGGGTTAGTCTTCAATAACATGGGACTACTAGGCTCCATAAATTTGCTACATATAGAACTCATTGAAATTCAGTAAATAATCTTTTACTAGCTTACCCTACTAACTAGTAACATAGTAGCACTAAGAAAAGGGTAGCTATATCTGATTAAAATGGAGATAACTGAGCATTTCCAGATATCACTCTATCATGTTTCGGTTCAACTAAAATATACACTACTGATAACACTACTAAGTTTGGGAAGAATAACAAGTTCATAGGCACGTAGAGCTTCCCTGCATTATCTTGTAAATTACTCCAAGCAAGGTGTGACTTACATTGAAAGAATTCGCAGATGACTGAACTCTTTGTGCAGCTTTCAATGCAAGCAGGCCTCCGTCATCATGACCAACAAGTACAACTGAAGAAAGCCCCATCTCCAAACAGAAAGAAAGAAGCAGGTCAACCTGGGAAATATCGAAGATGAGGTAATCAGCTTACCAAGCCTACCAAAGTATGAAGTCTTTCAACTCAAAATACTATGATGCATATGCTTGGAAAATCTATTTTCATGGGTCGATTCTGAAGTGGTCAAATTACAACAGGAAAGTAAAGCAATTTCTGTAAAGGACCAAATGCTTGAAAGAAGATGGTAGTGGAGGCTTTTATGACATTCCATAGTATCATGACCTAGAATAGACTATGCGACTACAGCAAGACAATACTGAAACTGACAAGAATAAGAAGCAAATCTTCTGCCCAGTATGACCAATTCATATGTGAATTCAACGGTGCACCTATATCACTCACGACATTGACAAAGAAGGCATCTAACCAAATTACCTGGCTTTCAAGCTTGTAAGGATTAGGCAACTGATTTGCCTCCCAATCCTCTCTCCGTGGCCTCGAGGTCAATCCCCAACCAGGACGATCAAATGCGGCCACAGGACAACCAAGCTGCCGAGCCAGCACGCCCATTACATGCCTCCATGAGAAAACTCCCCCTCCAAACCCATGCACTAAAACTATCCCAAACTGGCCATTAGCTTCCGGATCTCGTTCCATCAATGGGGAATTCAATTTGCTCATTTCATCCTCACCACCATTTTCATTTAGGCTCAAAATAGGAATTTCTTCAGAAATTACAGGAGAAGTAGCACCATCTAATAGTGGGGTATAAAGAGAAGGGGTGTGGAATTGATTACTAAAGCTCCTACGAAGGTTATAATGGGATTTCGAAAGAACATTTGATGATGGCCTCTCAAGAAAGGTTGTCGAAGATAAGGTACGAGAAGGTGAACCAGACATGCTAAGCTTGTAGTGAAGGTTAAGACCGCCGCAAGCCATAAATAAACTGTCAGCATCAGCTAGTAATCTAACTGGAAGTTCCCCGTCATCACGAGCCATCCCTACAGGTTTTCTCCTCATTTCACCATCACTTTTTGGTGTCCTCCCATTAGGAGTAGGAGATCGTGGGACCTTAGGGTACCCAGAAAATATGATTTTGCTTGAAAGAACCTGCCAGAGTAATGGTATTGATCAGAACTCAAATGAAATCACATTCAGCACTAAATAGTTTACTGAAAGGTATGACGGTTAGAAGTTTAGAAGTTGAAAGCAAACAGAGCCAAGAAGTTTAAGGTTTACCAAATGAAAATATAAACTACGCCAACTATAAGTCTTCGAAGATCAAAGAGCACATGTCTTGTAGATTTTCTTTACTTATAAAGCAATGTGCCGAGTTCCACAAACCTAACTCGACATACTGATGCCAGATAAATGTTTAAAACGTGATAATTGTGTTTAAAATAAACAAGCTTACTGATTCAGGATCAACTCGGTGAAACATGAGCTTCCTCCGGGCTCTGCAGCTCGTTCGATAAGCAACAACAGTATGCCCAAGGGCAAAGACCACGGATGACAGAAACAAGACAGGCATCCCCCATGACCGCTTCAAATAGAGTTTTTGTCTTGAGAGAGATGATGATGCTTCAGCCTCAATTTGAGAATTAACAGTAAAGACACAAGCCTTCACTGATAGAAGAAGTATTGAAAAGACTGAACTCAGTGTCACCGTCCCAAGATATGGCCCGTGTGAGAGAGCTGGGGCATCACACATTGAATAAACACCTGCAGCAATGACATGCATGAATAAATTGCTCTAGAAAGAAGCAAGTATGCATTGAAAATCTAATTACTGTTCTGTTCACCCAATGATTTTTTAAAATTGGTAAGCAAACATTTTCCAAGGTATGAAATAATGAAATTGAAAACCTTCCAACATCTGGCCTTGTTCACATACCATTTACATTGCTGTTCTCTATTTTCAACTCCTAAGTTATAAAAAGACTATCAGCAGCTTTCAGTTTTCACACACAATAATTAGGGTAATCTCAAATATTATAGTTGTCTAAAAGGAAATTCTCAAACAGCAACTAAACACATAGAATTATCAGAATTCAAGTTACAAAAATCAACATCAGAGACTAAAAATGGAAAAATGAACAGATAAGAAGACGTAACTAGAAACAGTGAATCAAACATATACATGCATCAGAATGAAACAAAACCAAAATATTCGAGTGAAAATGCCGAAATAAACTCCGCGACTATGTTGATTACATATTTCAAACAAGCGAAAACAAGAACAAAAAGCCAGTAAAATCATATAATTCAATCCATGTACATTTCGAAATTGTAAAGTTAAGTATAATAATAAATTAAAGTTCTACGGCTCAATAATAGCATTCCAAATTTTAAAATCCATTTACTAACAAAGTTTGATTATGCACTTTACTTAAGATGTTGTTTAAGAAGAAGGTTCTATGCAATTTGACAAAACTGAAGAGAATAGAGCAAAAATGTGCAGAAATTAAAAGGCTGAAAAAGTCTTCATACAGATGATAATGAGGGATCTGATGACAGAGACGAGGGGAATATCAGTCAACGAACTTCTGAAAGCGTATCTGTGCAAATGTTGTTTGAAACTGTAACATCTGACGCATGTAAAGCTCGAAATTAAGACACAAGGTACCAAAACATCTCCTATCGCCACTAGTACCGGAAGCGATAGTATCAGAAGGGACGCCACCATCACCACCATGAAATATATCGTCCGTACAAATCTCCATACCTTCTCCAACCCTCCCTTCCCGGTAGCCATAGATAAATATAGTCGTTGCTCCGTCCACCGAGCTTTCTGTTGTGGAAATTTCTGAAACGAGGTTCAAGTCGGACCTCGAGAGATCTGGTGAGATCGAAGAAATGAATACGTAACCCTAGCCGATGCCGCAAAGGAAGGCGGCTTATCAGCCATAACTCGCCGGCGAAGAAAGCGGCGAAGGATGGCGGTTAAACTGTTAGAGAAATTGGCGCCAGGGCTAGGGTTTGAAAGAGGTTGGAAATTCTGAAGAGTAACAAAGGAGGAGGGAGAGGAATTTCAAAGGCCCTGCTGCCCCCTTTTTTTTTTTTTTTCCTTCCTTTTTCGTTTGGGGTTTGAACAGAGATGACTCTGGTTTTCGACGGAGTTTTCTCTCCTTCTCTCTCCCTCTCCCTCGTTGTAGGTTTGTTTTTGTAAATGATGTTATTTTTATAAAAATTTAATTTGTTACTGTAAAATATATTGAATTCTTCGTTTACATCGTTTAATTAATTAAAGTGTAATTTGACAGAAGTAAATCATGATTATATATTAGGAAATTATTTTACACCAATTTAAATTCTGGCACATCCTTCCTGGCTTTTGCTTATCTGGCAGCTTTTTTCTTTTGTACCATTCTACCCATTCTGCTCTTTTCATCAGTCCATATTTGCTTCTTCCTTTTTATTTATTTTTTTTGTATTTCCTATAAATATAAAAAGAAAGAATAGACGAGTAATTTAATCTCTTCATTTTAACCAAAAAAATCTATGTTTTAAAAGTTTAATTATAGTTGTCAAAAAAAAAAAAAGTCTAATGATTAAGTATCAATAGAATTTGTCATAATTATAAAAATTATTTATTAAGCATAATCAAGATATTTATATCACATAAAGAGAGTAAATTTAAAAAGATATAAAAATTGTATACATGCAAAATGTCAAGTTTGAAAATCATATTAATAAACGTCAAATATCTAGTACGATAAAAAGAAAAAGTTCAAAGTTCGGCGACCAAGTCATTTATTAAACCAAGTTTATTTTTTTAGTTTTTATTTTTCTCTCATTGATTTTATTTTTCGTCTCAAAATAAGTATTTAAATTTAAATTTAATAATATTTTAAAAGTCAACTAGTAAGTAACGCATGTACGCCTTTCAAAAAAATACATAAAACATATACGTAACTATGTTTATTTCTTATTTAGTATTACTAGTATACATTAAGAGATGATTGTTAGTAAAACTAAATTCAATAATTTTATTATACAATAAAAACTCATTTTAGTTTAATTTTTTTAATAAACACTTATTTTGATACATAAGATATACTTTATCCCTCTATCCCCTGTTTATTTGTTCATTTCATTTTTATAAAGAATCTTGTTAACCCGTTAAAAAAAAAAAAATCTTGTTAACTTGTGCCTCAATGACACATGTTAATGGAGTATTAATTACGGTAGTTGATGCTTATTTTCACATTAATTATCATATTTTATATTAATCACCCTAATTTTTGGTACGTGTATCTACCCAAATTAATACTACATCGTCCCTAAATTATTGTCTTGTTTTTTTTTTCTATTCTTAAATAATTGTCTTGTTTGAAAATTTTCTTTTTAGGACATCAATTTTACTATTTTATACTTATTTTTTCCCTACTTTAATTATGTGTCTCATATACATGAACATTAAAGAAAACTACACAATATATCAATATTAATAATTAAGTCAATTGTTTATTTTTTTAATCCGTGTGTCGGATCAAACAAGATAATAATTAAAAAAACTGGGTGAGTACATATTTTTATAAATTTTTACCCCTAACTATCATAATTAATACTCCCTCCGTCCCTAAATTATTGTCTTCCTTTCCTTTTTCGTCCGTCCCAAAATAATTGTCTTGTTTGAAACTTTCCATTTTAGAACATCACTTCTACTATTTTACCCTTACTTTTTCTTCCTACTTTAATTATGGGTCACATACACATAGGTATTAAAGAAAACAACACACTTTTTCAATACTATTCTAATATTAATAATCAAGTCAATTGAATTTTCTTAATTCATATATCAGATCAATCAGACAATAATTTAGGCACGGAAGGAGTACTCCTTAATATGTGTTTTAAGGCACAAGTTAACCGAATCTTTTTTTATAAAACTGAAAAAATTTACTACTAATCACAAAAGTGACAGCCAATTTAAACAAGGTTAAAATAGTCCATACAAGGAGAGGGAGAGAGAGGATCCGAGAAAAGGATCGTGGTCGGGACCAGAAATCTAAAAAACTCTGTTGATGGGTCACGTCACGCGCGTTACTTACTTGGCTTCCAGCCTGTACTTTTGTCTGACACGTGTTCATCCTTATACAGCCTGCCCCCTGCCTTGCCCAGAAAAAGAGATTATTCCCCAACGAAATTAAAACCCTACACCACAACCCTGTCCTTTTCTGTGTTGGGTAGAAAAATGGGGCAACGGTCACATTTTAAAAAAAGATGCTCTTGTAACTATTTTCAAATTTGTAGGTACTCTCTACTATGGAGTTTGGATGACGATAATAATACTCCATTGAATTTCAAATATAAACGGCTAAGATCTTTTCTCTCTTTTTATTTTGATAAAGATTGACGTGAATCTATTATTTTTTTTTTGTACTCTTTCTATAATTTTTATTAATTGTTTGTACTTTAAATAACTAAAACAAAATAAATATGTCTAATAACAATCAGAAAATGGTTAAGTTGATTTTTTTAAGAGTATGAACTTTTATCTACTCTATCTTCATTAGAATAGGTCAATGACATTTTTTTTTAATCATTTTACATAATATGATAAGTTAAAACGAACAATTAATACCACTTATAAAAATTAAAATTACTTTCTCATCTTAAAATATATATTCATTTTCGTTCATAATAAAAAAAAATACACATATATTTTGGGATGAAGAGACTACTTGTCATATAAAGTGAATCACTTCAACTATTTCATTGGTTTGATATGATTAGGTAATTTGTTAGTTAAGGTTATACTTTTAGTAATTATAATTTCATTCACAATTTTTTCTTTCTCAAAAATTCAAATTTAACAAAAGTTTATTGTTATTTATTAAACTAAGCTTACCAAGTAAATTTTCAATTTGGCAATCCTTTTTGACGTTAGGCAATCGAGGAAAAATTATTCAATGGGCTTTTCACACTACGTCATCTTGTTGATATGATGTGATGTTAATCTAGCTACTTTGTTTTTGAAATATATTGCATTTATTTTTAATTTTGTAATCAATATGATTGAATCTTGTACAATCCGTTCTATCAAGACATGGTCCCACCACTCTATATGATGACACGTCTTCAAGAGTGACCTCTACTATCAATGAATCCTCATACTAATTAACGATCATAAATTGTCCAAATTACGCCAAGTTTCATAATGGATTACCTCAATCAAAGACCGAGGGTTAATCTGACCCGCGAAGCCAGCGACCTCCTCAGCTTATTAGATGTCTTGACTTAAGACACTTGTCTTGGCTTAGGACACTTGTCCTCTCTAGCCGAGCATCTAGAGAGTATGGAAAAACACCTCCAAGCATGAACCACATTACGAATAAGAGTTACCGAGTACTTGGTCACCCACATTTAGCGTGATTAAATGTCATCCCGTCATGATTACATAGAGGCGGCTCTTATTCTGAGACAATTGAGACAATGACCTAAGGCCCTCCCTTAGTTTAGGCCCTAATTTATATTTATATATAGATATATAATTAAGGGACCGTATATAGTAACTATATTTTTTGTAATTAATAATATATTCACTTCACTCTATTAGGACTGAAAAATAAAACTGTCATATTTCCTTTATTAAGCTATAACTACTAGTAAAAAATGAAAAGTTTCCATCGTGTGGAAACTTGGAAGAAAAAAACTTTTCAAATCAACTAAACTTTTCAATTTTCAAACAATATGGACTTTCATTCTTTGACAATACTTATAATGGTTGTTTCAGACGAAATAAGTTTTTCAAAATTGAAATCCTATAATGATGTTCACGCTCCCAAATCCTATAAGTACTCTCTTTTCTAAGTATACCACCCACTAACATTTCCAACATCCTTAAATAGTAACAACCCCCCCCCTATTTCCCTATTTTACCTCTTCTAACATTTTCTCCAGATCAAACCCGCCCCCTCCCTAATTAATGCATGCCAATTTCTTCTCATTTCTCTTTCTCTGTGCTCTCAAAGAACCTGATTCCCTACTTCGAGAACTACCATCAACGCAGCTGCAACCACCACCTCCTCCCTCCCCCACCTTATTATGATCATTAGGTACCGCGTACAAGCGAACAATGCTCATTTTCTTTTTCTCCTCCTTCCCCTCATCTCATCAACCTTTTCGCTGCTACTGCTGCGAGACCCATCCTCGTCCACTGGGTACCGCTTCAATCATCCACATCGGTCTCCTCGTTTTCAACACAACTAGCCATTGCGGTTGATTCTTTTCATCCTCTTCTCCTCATTTTTATACTAATATGATGATAACCCAGGGAGGATAGAAATGGTGGGGGACTGTCGAACGAATATGGAGGAATGAGAAGGAATAAATTGAGAAGGTGGTTGTTCGGTTTTGGTTGACCGAACACCCTTAGTGGTGTTCGGCAAACACTGACCGAACACTACTAGAGGTGTTCAGCTAGAACTTATTAAAGACCATTAGGGGTGTTCGTTCATCGCCTACCGAACACTAGGGGTGTTCCACTAAAGACAATTAGGTTCGATTTTTTAATGACATTTTTATATTCCCTCCGTTCCCAAATTATTATTTTGTTTGACCCGGCACACGGATTAAGAAAAAAAAATTGACTTAATTATTAATATTAATATAGTTTGTAATTTCTTTTAATGCACATGTACATGTGATCCATAATTAAAGTTAAAAAAAAAAAAAGTTAAAATGATAAAAGTGATGAACTAAAAGAAAAATTTTCAATTGACATATAAAAAATAAAAATAATACAATAATTTAGAGACGAAAAGAATAATATTTAAATGGATCTATTTAGAGAATTTGGGGACATGGATAGTCTTACTCTTGAAATTATTGTCCTTTTATTCAGGCAAGGGAAACATGGTCCCCCAATAAGGTTAGAAACTGAACTGCTAATTTTTCAAGGCCAACTTTGTCAAATGGGTGATTCAGAAAGTCAAAAAAAGATTAAGACTTTGTGCAACTGTACGAGACAAAAGGGTGTGCAGGTGACACATATGGGACACAAAGGCCCCCACACTATGACCCTATCCTATCGCTTCAAACAAAATAAAGTACTGATCTTGGCTGGGTTCATCGGTAATTTTACGCACATCTATTTTCTATTTCACTTATATACAGCAGTAAAATATTTTAAATAGTCATTACACTTTGATCAATTTTGTAATTAGGTCACTTAATCTTATAGTATTTTTTTTTTGTTAGTAATAGGTTTTTCAACTTAGAATTTGCGTGCAATTAAGTAACTTTGTTAACATCCGTCCATTTTCGTTGGCAAGAATGTGACATGGGAATGATGGGATATACATCATTAGAGAGAGATTGAGAGATTTACAAGGGTGGGTTCTAAATAATACTCTTTCTGTAATTTTTTTAATATCTTCAAATTATTCTTTTTATTCTTAATTGAGTGTTCTTTTTATAATTATTTTTTTTGCAAAATTTAATAATATTAACTTTTAGGTCATTTTAATAGTTCATATATATAAATGTTCTTAACTGTTCACACTACTGAATTACAAGTGCATACTGACTACTAAGATATGATATATAGTAAGGTGAATATAGTATTAGGAGTATATGTTTTGATTCAGTTCATGTATGTATTAAATTCATTTTCATATTCATGCATGTATACATCTGTCTATATTCTTTCTGTACATTCTTCTTGAAGTGTACTTGTATAAATATCCATTGGGATAGATAAATTAATTTAATCTTTTTCTTAAACTCTCCATATGGTATCAGAGCACCAGAAGACAAACGTCTCCAAATTTTAATTCCTCCTTCCCAGCTTCGCTGCCATTTTTAATTCCCTCTTCCCAGCTTTGCTGCCTCACTCATTATCATGGCCATATCATCATCTTCTTCTGATGGCTTAACAATCATTGTCATTAACGTGGCTACTCAAACACCTCTCAAGCTCACACCAACAAATTTTACAGCATGGAGATTTCAGTTTCAAACTTGCTTAACTGGATACAACTTGTTTAGTTTTATTGATGGCACCACAACTTGTCCACCGGCCATCATCACTATCAACGGGAAATCTGAAACCAATCCAGCATACATCAGTTGGGTTCGTCAAGACCAACTGATCCTCAATGCTATTGCTAGTTCTCTCTCTCTCCCTCGTTAATTCCCTTCATTGTCACGGCAAAGACTTCTACCGAAGCTTGGACAATTCTCGCCAATACCTACGCCAAACCCTCATGTGGTAGGATTATGGCTCTCAAACAGTGTCTTCATAACCCATTCAAGGGTACGCTCTCCATCACGGCATTTATGCAAGAAGTAAAATCTACTGTCAATGAACTATCACTTATGGGCATCACGGTAGATTCTGAAGACCTTGTTATCCAAATTCTTAATGGTCTGGACGCCAATTACAAGGAGTTGGCAAACACAATTCATGCAAGGGAAACTCCAATCTCCTTTGATGAATTGCATGAAAAACTTCTGAATTGCGAAGTCGTCATCGCCATGAATCCCGCCCCTATGTTAACTTTAAACCCAGCTACTGCCTTCACAGCCCACTACAATCATAGCCCGCTCTCTCGCCCCTTGCTGTCAACACCGCCGCGTGGCCCTCCGCCACCACGAGGGACGTCCTATGGTCGCTCTCCTAGTGGATTCTCGCAGCGTCCAACCTCTCAGAGTACCAATGGTCCCAAACCATACAAAGGCAAATGTCAACTCTGTGGCTACCAAGGTCATTCCGCTAAACACTGCCCGTTCTTTCAATATCAACCTTGGCCTTCGTCCTCTACTCGGGTGCTACACAACGCATGCACCGTCCGCCAATACACCACTGTCAGCAGCCCTACTCAGGCCGAATGCTCCCCTACTCAGGCCGAATATCTTCTGGACTCAGGAGCAACGCATCACATAACGACTGATCTAGCAAATTTATCCCTTCACTCACCTTATAGTGGAGCTGACGACGTTGTTATTGGTAATGGCAAAGGTCTGAGTATCACACATACGGGCGAGCTCTCCAATCTGTCTACCATTCCTCTTCGTTTCCCAAATACTTTATGTGTTTCCTCAATGCATAAAAACCTTATTTCTGTCTCACAACTATGCTCTAACAATGATGTTAACGTCATTTTTTCATCCACTGATTTTCAGGTGAGACATCGTCGGACGGGGGAACTACTTCTCCGTGGACATTATAAAAACGGGGTCTATCTCTGGCCTCCCATGCAGCGGATCATGACTTCTCTTATGGCCTTAACGACTGTCAAACTATCTCTGTCGCTTTGGCACTCTCGTCTGGGTCATCCCTCTAATAAAATTATAAGTCATCTCGTATCATCCAAATGTATTTCTTTTCCTGACAAATTATCACATTTTACATGCTCATCCTGTCATATTAATAAAAGCCATAAATTGCCCTTTCATAATTCTTCTCTTACTTTAACTCTACCACTTGACTTAATTTTCTCTGATTTATGGTCATCTCCTGTCATATCCATGGATGCTTGCAAGTACTATGTCATCTTTATTGACCACTTTACTAAATATATCTGGTTTTACCCTTTAAAACGCAAATCTGATGTCATGTCCACGTTCCTCAAATACAAACCTCTAGTCAAAAATTACTTTGGTGTCAAAATTAAAACCTTCTACACTGATAATGGGGGGGAATATATTGCAACCGCACTACGTGACTATCTTGCCTTCAATGGCATAACTCATCTCACAACTCCACCACATACACCCGAACATAATGGTTTCTCCGAACGGCGCCACCGTCATATTGTGGACACCGGTCTAACTTTACTTCACCAAGCCTCCATTCCTCTAAGTTTCTGGCCATATGCCTTTGCCACGGCTACTTATCTCATTAATCGGATGGTTTCTCTCCTCCTACGAAAAATTATTTTGTAAACCACCAACTTTGACTCGTCTCCGTGTCTTTGGGTGTGAATGTTTTCCATGGCTTCGACCATACACCTCTCATAAACTTGAACCCCGTTCCCAATCCTGTGTCTTTCTTGGGTATTCTCACACTCAAAGTGCTTATAGATGTTATTCTCCAACATTGTCCAAGTTTTACGTCTCACGACATGTTACTTTTCATGAAAATGTTTTCCCTTTTGCTTCCCTTTCCCAGCCTGAGTTCGAGTCAGTCTCTCCTCCTTTGTTGCCCTTGGACACTGCTGTTCCGCTGCCGCCTCCAGTCCGCGAGTTTGTGCCAAACGCCCCCGCTGATCCTGTCTCACCGCCACCATTGGCTTCACCGCAACCAGTGTTGCCCTCATCACCCGCACAGCCCCTTCCAGTCGACCCCCAAGTACCACCAAATTTGCATCCCATGCGTACCCGCGCAAAAAATAATATCCATAAACCTAATCCAAAACACGGCCTTGTCACCACCCTCACTGATCCCGAACCAACGACTGTCACCCAGGCATCTGCGAATTCTCAAAGGCGTAAGGCCATGTCCGCAGAATTTGATGCTCTCATGCGTAACGGAACATGGGATCTTGTCCCTTCTCACGACTCTCACAATGTGGTCGGTTGCAAATGGGTGTTTCATGTGAAACAAAATTCGGATGGTACTGTTGATAGGTATAAAGCGCGGCTGGTTGCTAAGGGCTTTCATCAGCGGCCTGGTCTAGATTACTTTAACACATTTAGCCCTGTCGTCAAGCCCACTTCAGTTCAAGTAGTCTTCAGCATTGCCCTCTTACGTGGGTGGCCCCTTCGTCAGTTGGACGTAAATAATGCATTTCTTCATGGGCATTTGGATGAAGAAGTGTTCATGGCACAGCCTCCTGGATTTGTGGACAAGAATTATCCTTCCTATGTATGTCGCCTTAAAAAGGCAATTTACGGGCTCAAACAGGCGCATCGGGCCTGATATACAGAACTTCGCCATGCTTTACTTGCTATGGGATTTCACAACTCTCAGTCTGATACTTCACTATTTGTTTATTTTCGGGCGGGTGTTACCTGTTACTTTCTTGTCTATGTGGACGATCTGATAATTACTGGCAGTGATCCGTCCTTTGTTTCTCAAGTAACCACTGAGCTAGCTCGTCGATTTTCGATAAAGGATTTGGGACCCTTGACATACTTCCTTGGCATTGAAGTTAGAAACACTGCTTATGCTTGTGTTCTTTCTCAGCGCAAGTATTTGCTTGATCTACTTGCTCGACATAATATGTTGGACTCTAAACCTGTTCGGACTCCTCTATCAACATCGGTTCGCCTCTCTAACCATGATGCATCCCCATTGTCAGACGCCACATCTTACTGGCAGGTAATTGGGGGCCTTCAGTATTTATTGCTCACACGCCCAGATATTACATTCGCAGTTAACAAACTCTCTCAGTACATGCATGCTCCGACTGAAGCTCACTGGTCTGCTGCTAAACGTCTTCTTCGTTATCTAAATGGTACATGTGATATAGGCCTCACCTTATGCCGACATTCTTTTCTATCCTTGCACTGTTTTTCTGACGCAGACTGGGGAGGTGATTGTGATGATCGTTCGTCCATGGGGGCCTATATTCTATTTCTTGGTCCGAATCCAATATCTTGGAGTTCTAAGAAACAGCGCTCTATTGCTCGCTCTTCCACTGAAGCAGAATACCGCGCCATTGCATCTGCCGCGGCTGAGGTTGCATGGGTTCGCTCACTTCTATTCGAACTTCATGTGGAGCTTCTGCATTTGCCAGTAATCTACTCTGACAATATTGACGCTACATACTTATGTGCAAATCCAGTGTTCCACTCACGAATGAAGCATCTGGTGATTGACTATCATTTTGTGCGAAATCTTGTCCAGCAACAGCAGCTGCGTGTTTCATATGTCTCTTCTGCTGATCAACTTGCTGATGCTCTTACCAAGCCATTGTCACGTCACCGTCTTCGCACATTAATGTTCAAGATTGGTGTTTTCTTGGACTCACCATCTTGAGAGGGCCTATTAGGAGTATATGTTTTGATTCAGTTCATGTATGTATTAAATTCATTTTCATATTCATGCATGTATACATCTGTCTATATTTTTTCTGTACATTCTTCTTGAAGTGTACTTGTATAAATATCCATTGGGATAGATAAATTAATTTAATCTTTTTCTTAAACTCTCCATATATAGTAATTTCACACACACAAAAAAATATATTGATTTTTGGACGAAAAAATTTCAAAAAAAGAAATACAATTAGAGGCGGAGGGAGTATTAATTTAGTAGGGTGAAATTAATAAGAACTTTATTTATTTTTTTATCTCATCACAACTAAAAAGAGCATTGTGGATATTTAGTTAAAAAGAATAGATAAGAATTATGTGTATATATATATATATATATATATATATATATATATATAGAGAGAGAGAGAGAGAGAGGACTATTGACCTATTGCATGACCTACAAAAACTCTGTTCAACTTATATTCCTAGGGTAGGAAAAGATTTGATTGATTATATTTTGATTGCTATCGGAACAAGGCTTGAGTTTAAGAGTTTCAATTCGATGTGCTTCGTCAATTAGGATTTTGTGCATTAATTGCTTTGGCCATGGTGATGTTTTGATAGATGATCTATGAGTCGATTGCAAAGTGAGATTATAACTGCAACCTTTACTTTCTCCGGACTTGATCTCTTATGCCTAATATAGTTTTTTCTGATCCCGAATTCTTTAGAGGAACCCCTAGCAACTTGTTGATGTCGAGAGCAATTTGACGATTCCTCTAAACCAATCCAAACCAAAAAAAAAAACAATATCCAGCCTTGCGCCATAAACCCAACTGCAATAAGTTGGTTGAGTGCACGGAACTTGGGCATCTCCATGCCACAAGAGTGTGTATGGTGTTCTTTGATGTCACTGCATTTTCCATTTAAGGTTTGGCATACATTTAGGAATCTTGGCCTCTCTCTGATAATGTCAAATACGTTCGCATAATCCGGGTAGACACACCTAAAAGGATTTGCCGAAGACTTCACCCATTTTCATATACTGATGTTGTAAGTATATATAATACAAGGAAGAGTTTGAAAGCAATTAAAACTAAACTATCTAAGCTTAGCCGTGTACAAGGGGTAAGGAGTTGGAGTTATTGACAGTAAGTGTGATACAATAATCTAAGGGATAAGAAGCAATATTAAGTGTGATCTGTATCTTCAACATGCCCCTGCAAGTTGGACGGTCTCTCGGAGAGGCCAATCTTGGATATCAGCATTTGAAGTCAAGATTGAGGCAGAGATTTTGTAAGAAAGTCTGCAAGTTGATATCCTGTCAGGACATGAGTAACACGTAGAGTACCTTGTTGAACTTGCTCACGAATAAAATGGTAGGCAAGGGCAAGATGTTTCATTCGTGAGTGAAAAACTGGATTAGCACGGATTAGCACTGAGGTGCGTGGCACCCAAGTTATCACAGAATCACCGGTGTTTGAATGCCAAGTTCTCCAAGTAGATTTTGAACCCACATCAATTCAGCAGTAGTGGAGGCAACTGCTTTGTATTCGGCCTTGGTAGATGATCTTGCGAGGGACTTTTGTTTCTTAGAACTCCAAGTAATAGGAATGCGACCAAGAAAGACAATGTGTCCCATTGTAGATGTGTAATCATCCTTGTTGCCGGCCCAATCGGCGTCGGAAAAAGCATGAAGATTAAGAGGAGAATCAGTAAATATTGAGAAACCTTTGTCAAGAGTACCACAAAGGTAGTGTAGAAACCTTTTGAGAGCTTCCTAGTGAGTACTTCGGGGCATGTGCATGAACTGAAAGAGTTTATTGACTAGAAAGGCTACATCGGGCCTTGTGAGCGTGAGGTATTGAAGCACTCCAACAACTATTCTGTATTTAGTAGGATTGTCAAGTGGGTCTCCCGAAGTGAGAGTGAGAGCACGATCAACCACCATGGGAGTCGAGACATGTTTTGCATTGAGCATATTCAAGCGGTCGAGTAGCTTGACTATATATTTTCTTGGACTGAAGAAGAGACCTTGATGAGTGGGAGTGACTTCATCACCCAAAAAATAAGAGAGAGCTCCAAGATCTTTCAATGAGAACCTGCTGGCCAAACTTGTGATAAATGCATTGGGAGTAGGAACATGCGGACCAGTTATTATAATGTCATTAATATAGACAATTAAATAAAAAGGAGATTTTGAATGATGCATAATGAACAAGGATGCATCAGCAACAGAACGCTTAAAATCGAAAGCAATAAGGAATGTTGTCAACTCAGAATACTATGCTCGAGGTGCCTATTTTAGGCTATAAATTGCCTTGAGCAATTTGCAGATATGAGTGGGTAGATGAATGTCGACAAAGCCCGGCAGTTGAGACATACAGACATCCTCTTGAAGTGAACTGTGAAAGAAGGCATTATTAATATCAAGCTGTCGAAGAGGCCATTTGTTAGTGATTGCAAGACTGAGTAGAGTGCGAATGGTGACTGGTTTGACAACCAGGCTAAAGGTTTCCGTATAATCAATGCCTGGGCGTTGCTGAAAACCTTTGGCAACAAGACATGCACGATAACGTTTTATGCTTTAGGTTTGTACTTAATGTGAAACACCCATTTGCACTTGATTGGATTGATGCTAGAGGTAGAAGGCACCAAGGTCCATGTACCGAGTTGATGAAAGGGTAATAATTTCAGCTTCCATGGCCTGTCGCCAAAGTGGGTATTTGAGAGCTTGGGTTATAGTGGTGGGTTCAATTGGTTTGAGGAGTGGTGGTGTGGTAATTGTACTTGGGGTTGGGTCTGTGTATATTATTTTTAGAGCGGGTTATAATACCTGAGGGTGGATGAGGAGGGGGTAGAGTCACGATAGGATGAGAGATTGAGTGAGGTTGGGTTACGGGAGGGCTGAAATGCTGCTATTGGTTAAGGGATAGACTTGGTGGTTGGGTAGCAGTGGGGTTGGAAATCTGTGGTGGTTGGCAGTAGCAGGGTTGATATAGGGTGAGGTTCGATGAGGTGTGGAATTAGTGATGGGAGTAGTCTGATAGCTGGGTAACGAAAGAGAGCACCAATGGTCTGGATTTGGAATGGAGTTGGGGTGATGGTTGACACTAAGGCGACGATAAGGAAACTCACTTTCAACAAATCGAACGTGTCGAGATGTGTGAACTTTGTTGTGAGAGGATCGAGACACTGATAAGTAAGGAAAATACAAGGGAAGGATTTTGACTCTAATTTGTGTTTGGCATAGGGACGTAGCCAAGGGTAACACAAACAACCGAAGCTCCGTAACTTAAGATAGTTAAGAGGAGTGTTAAAGAGATGATGATAGGGAGAAGTAGTCGAGAATGTTGGGGTGGAAAGTCTATTGATAAGATAGACAGCTGTGGTAAAGGCATATGTCCAAAACTCAAGGGGAAGTTGGACGTGGGCTAAAAGAGATAGTCCCGTTTCAACTATGTGGCGATGCAGTCGTTCGGCGTAGCCATTATGTTCGAGAGTATGAGGTGGTGAAGTGAGATGGGAGACCCAATCAATGGTGAGAAAAAAAAGGCTAAGGCTTGATATCCCCCCCCCTCCATTGTCAGAATATAAGACTTTGATGTTTTTCTCAAAATATTTTTCAATTAGAGCTTTGAATCGAATAAACACTGCTTTTGTATCAGATTTGTTTTTAAGTGGATAAAACCAAATATGCTTAGTGAAATGGTCAATAAGAATGACATAATATTTGAAACCATCACAGGAGTATAAAGGAGAAGTCCATAAATCAGTGAAATAAAATCAAGGGGAACATAAGAGAGTAAAGTTGATTGATTGAATGGAAGTTTATGACTCTTATTACATTGACAAGCATTGTATTTAAATAAGAAATCACTAGAAACATTAAGGCTAAAATTGGAGACTAAATTTTTAAAAGTAGCTAAAGAAGGATGGCCAAGTTTGTGATGCCAATCGATAGCGGACGCTTTGACACTAGAAAGAGCAAGAATTGGTGCAGAGGACGACCACTCATAAATCCCATTCCTAGTTGGACCTTAGAAAAGATGTGCCCCCGTGAGACGATCCTTCACAACAAAAATGAAAGATGTGAATTCAACGATGAGATTATTGTCGGTACAAAGTTGTGAAACCGAAATAATATTACGTGTCATAGTAGGAGCACACGAAACCGAAATAATATTACGTGTCATAGTAGGTGCACACAAAACATTAGATAAAGACAAGGAAGATGTAAAAGAAATAGGGAATGAGAGAGAACTGATGTGAGTGATAGGAATTCCAATGCCATCTTCAGTGACGATCTCTTCCGTTCGATCATAAGGGTGATGAAGGGAAATGTGTTTTAGGTTATGGGTAACATGGTGCGACGCATCGGTGTCCAAGAGCCAAGGGGTGGGGTGGGCCGAGGCAATGGCAACATGAACCCCTAAGGTTGGGATTAGTTATAAGAAGGTCGTGGTGGTAGGGGTGGGATTTTTTGCTGAAAAATAGGACATAGTTGAAGGAAGTGGAAAGAGAGTGAGTGACGGACTTTGTCTGCCACTTTTTCCAATGTCACTTTGTCCAACTCATAGTTTGGATATATATTCATATTAAATGCTCTATAAAAATGTTCTATTTTTGGCAAGTAATTTTTTGCGAATTTTACTATTTTAAAACTTGTTTGTCTATATATATATATATATATATATATATATATATATATATATATATAGAGAGAGAGAGAGAGAGAGAGAGAGAGAGTGAGTGAGTCTGCCACTTTTTTCAATGCATTTTTTTTAATGTCACTTTTTTCACCTCATAGTGAGTGGGTCTGTCACTTTTTTCAACTCATAGTTTGGATGTAATCATAATCTTTCATCATTACCCTTTACTTGTGTTGTAATCATCTTGGTTGTGCTCTAAGTATTTTTGTAATTATGACAAATTTTAATAATACTAATATATCTCTTAATAATTAAATTTTTCATACGTTTGAGTTTTTGGTGGAACGGAGAAGTATTATACTTTTGATTTAAATTTTGCTTAGTTGATGGCTTTGTAGTTTGCTGCTGAATTCAATGTCATTGTTGTCCCTACTTTTTCAATCATGTACTCATGTGAGTCATGTGCCAATTACATGACCTCTTTTCTGTTTGTGTTTGGATGGAAAATTGGACGGAATGAGTGAAGTGTGTTGTTTGAGAGGGTTTACTATCTGGTGGTGTAATATTTTAGATTAAGGGGTGATATGTTAACCTGATATAAATAGGGGGCTTTCTGTAATTTGGCGCAAAGAACAGACACACTTCATAGGTGTGCAGCTAGGTGCAATTTCCTAGGTGCAATTTGAGAGAATTGATTTATTTTATATTTAAAGATTGTGTTATTATACTATATTTATGATTTTGTATTTTCGAGAAAATTTTAAAATGTTTAATCAATTTTAGGCATATTAAGAAAATTTTTTATTTTTGGTATGGCAATTTTGGCGGAATATTTCCTTATTTAGACTTATTAGATTTTATAAATATATAATATAATTTTCACAACAGATATTATATTGTACAGAAGAATTTAAATTTTATTAAATAGTAATTATATAATTACTAAAAGTTTAACATGATTAACTTTTGTATCTACAGTGTTAATATACTTTTTTTATTATATTAGATCAGGTCGTGTTTTTAAAGATTAAATCACCTTATCACCCTTAACATCCACCTATGTAAATAAATATTAAAATCCGATAATTGCCCGGAATTCGCCAACGTTGAATTTGCACGACAACGGGTAGGTAAGAAAGAGCACTAATCTTATGCATGCAATCCCAAGAAGATTTGGCTACACCTCCAATACCATTGGTTCTCAATTATTCCCCTACCTCGGAAATTCCATTCAACTCCTCCTGTCTCCATCCACATCATCATACTCAACAACCCCCGACCCCACTTTATATCATTCATCCATTAGATGGTGGACCCCACATACAGCCAATCCACCAACCTCACCTGCTCAAATGGTTGTTGAAAAATCCAGTCTCTCACTCCAAACCCTTAAAAACGCAACCTCTATAGTCAATCGCACTCTAATCCCACCCAACAACCTCAGCAAGTAAACCCTGCGAAGCCACCAACCATGCCGGCCGACCAGTCACCGCCACCACCACCCAATTTCTGGGGCGACATGCCGGAGGAAGAATACTACACCTCCCAAGGCGTTCGTAACACCAAGTCCTACTTCGAAACCCCCCACGGCAAGATCTTCACTCAGTCATTCATCCCTTTGGACCTCCCCGTCAAGGCTTCCGTCTACATGACCCACGGCTACGGCTCCGACACCGGCTGGCTCTTCCAAAAGATTTGCATCAGCTACGCCAATTGGGGATACGCCGTCTTCGCTGCCGATATCCTCGGTCACGGCCGCTCCGATGGCGTCCACGGCTACGTCGGCGATATGCAGAAAGTTGCCGCCGCATCTCTCTCATTTTTTCTCAGCGTGCGCCGCAGCGATAAGTACAGGGACCTCCCCGCGTTCCTCTTTGGCGAGTCTATGGGCGGATTAGCCACTCTGGTCATGTACTTCCAATCCGATCCCAGCGAGTGGACCGGTTTGATATTCTCAGCTCCGCTATTCGTAATTCCCGAGAACATGAAGCCATCTAAGGTACTACAATGCAACAATTTCAATTTTACATTTTTCAATAATGTGTAGAAATCTGTAAAAATATCTGATTACTTTTGTGGGATTGAAGGTGCATTTGTTCGTGTTTGGGCTGCTATTTGGATATGCGGACACGTGGGCGGCGATGCCGGACAATAAGATGGTGGGGAAGGCGATCAAAGATGTGGAGAAATTGAAGTTAATAATGTCGAATCCGAGGCGGTATACGGGGAAGCCAAGGGTGGGGACGATGAGAGAAATTGCAAGGATGTGCGAGCACGTACAGAGGAATTTCCACAAGGTGACAGCGCCGTTCTTGACGGTGCACGGGACGGCGGACGGGGTGACGTGCCCATCGGGATCGAGGATGTTGTACGAGAAGGCGGGGAGCGAGGACAAGACGTTGAAGGAGTATGAAGGAATGTACCATTCGTTGATACAGGGGGAGCCGGATGATTGTGCTAATTTGGTGTTGGGTGATATGAGGGCTTGGATTGATGAGAGAGTTGAAAGGTATGGCCCTAAAAATTGATTTGAGGAGGGTGACCGAATTAGATTAAACTTACTAAATTGGGGATGTGAACATTTCCGTTTATCACTCTCCCCCCCTCCCCACCTCCCCCCGATTTTCATGTACTCCCATCCTTGTCATTATTACAATTAAAGGAAATCAAAAGGCTTTTATAACATTCCAACATTTATTGGATTGGACTGGACGACTGGACTGGTCGAGTTGGTTGTTCCTCGCTATTTATTTTTTTTATGTTGATGGGATATATATATATATATAATCCCATCCAGTGAAAGTATTGCTAAAATATTTGTACAACAAGGTTTTATGGAAAACATAAGAAAACACAAAAACTTCAAAATTTCATCAACGTTTTATTGTGTTTGTATTAAATAAAATGTACTCTCTCCGTCTTTAAATTATAGTCTTTTTCTATATTATTTTAACTTTACTTTTTTTCTACTTTAATTACACATGAACATTAAAAAAAATTATACATTATAACAAGGCCAAAATATAAAAAACCCCCCAAAGTATCCATCAAATTCCACTTTACACCTTAATTTGAAATTTGTGCGTATAAACACTCCACGTTCCAATTTGTCCCAATTAACACTCCGGCTGTGATCGACGTTAAAAATATTAACGGAACGTTAAAAATATTAACGGAAGCCATCACATGCCTTGCACGAGAGGGGCAATTTGGTCTTTTTCTCATTGTGATAATACCTTCATTTCGAGAATGGGAGGAACAGGAACCCAGCTGCCATTAACCCAATCTCTATGAAACCTCATCCTCCATAGCTCAATCTCCTCCTCAATTCCATCACCTTCACCCTCAGTACAATCAAACCGCACCAAGTACTTTGAATCTACCAAAATGTCCTTCACTACCCCTTTACGCCACCCCTTTTCTTGGTACGCGTCGACGGTGTCTCCGACCTTGTAGTAACGGTGGAGCTCCACGGTGAAACGGCCTGACCCTGGATACGGAGACGTAGTCCTTGAGGTGCTTCCTCGTGTTCTCGCCGTCGGGGAGTAGGGTTTCAAAGACGAGGTAGAGTTGGTCCGGTGGTGATGGGCAGCGTACGGTGGCCGGGAACCAAATTGGGTTTGAACCATCGTCTCGGACCTCGACTTTGTCACCTTTCTTGAAATGGGTCGGGTGTCTCCGACCTTGTAGTAACGGTGGAGCTCCGCGGCGAAACGGTCGACCCGGATACGAGACGTAGTCCTTGAGGTGCTTCCTCGTGTTCTCGCCGTCGGGAGTAGGGTTTCAAGACGAGGTAGAGTTGGTCCGGTGGTGATGGGCGAGTGGTCGGAACCAAATTGGGTTTGAACCATCGTCTCGGACCTCGACTTTGTCACCTTTCTTGAAATGGGTCGGGTACGTACACATTATGTAATGATCACTATGACGGGTAAGGAGGGAGGGTGGTGGAAAATGGGAATGAACAGTGAAGGAGAATGAGAGAATCTGGTTGGGTTTTGACTGTTTGACTGTAACTCGGGTGGCCTGAAATTTATGTAATTTATAGATTGTCTTTTTCTCATTGTCTTTTAAACCCTAGTTTTAATTTGGGGAAGAAGACAATGAGAAAAAGACCCAATTGCCCCCCTCGTGCAAGGCATGTGATGGCTTCGGTTAATATTTTTAACGTTCTGTTAATATTTTTAACGTCGATCACAGCCGGGGTGTTAAGTGGGACAAATTGGAACATGGAGTGTTTGTACGCACAAATTTCAAATTAGGGTGCAAAGTGAGATTTGGTGGATACTTTGGGGTTTTTTTTATATTTTGGCCTTATAACAATATTAATAATTAAGTTAATTATTTTTTCTTAATTTATGTGTCGGGTTAAATACGACAAAAATTAAAGGACGGAGGGAGTACTACAAACTGTACGGTTGATACTCGCAGCAGGTGAAAAATAAAATAAAGTGTTAATAAGAGTTCCCATAAATAATTACTAGTGTTGTGGAAAACAACTTCTTGTCTCATATTCCTCCTAAAACTGTCTAAATTTGTTTTTTTGACACGAATTTTATGTTCTGAAATTGCAAAAATAATTTAAATTATAAACGTCCAATTCGTGGATTCCATGACGCTATACCAAAAAGCATAAGTTTAATCAAGTCAAGGCTCTCACTCATAGAGACATGATCTTTAACGTGCTCAGAACAAGTAATAACTATGTCCGATTGCAACTATTTTAATGCATTAACTAAATACTATAATTATTGATACAAGATTATCTTCTTCTTCTTTTTTTTTTTTAAAAAAAAAAAAATTAGGTTGGTCGAGATCTGAATATGACACCGATTGTTCCTTTTCTCATCTAGTTCACACTTCACACATTGTAGCTAATCTCCAATTTAGTTACAGGCTCCATAACTCTGTAGCTAATCTCCGATTTAGTTACAGGCTCCATAACCAAACACGAGTCTTACAAAATTTACTTCTGAGTTCCGCATCTACGACAAGTATCAGTAGCGGTGCTCACCAAGATAATCTTGAGTTTTAACTATAGACTCCATTGCCAAACAAGAATAATCTAAACGGTATAAATGAGTACATGCTCCACAGCCAAACAATCCATGACTGTGGTCTTTTGAGCCAAAAGCTGTATATAGCTTCAACTCCTCTTGAAAACATTCACAATAGCTTGAAAACTAACTAAAAATGACATCACATTATTTGCCAATTGCATTTTCTTACAAAAATCTTCTCAAGCAACCTACTTTGGATGAGCTCTAAGACTGCTTCAGGTCCTCCACTCAAATACATAATATAATATGTAATTACCTCAAAAATATGATACTACAAATGGTTTATGGAAAGTACTCCAATTGAGTTGAATCTGAAAAGATGACAGAATAGAACAAAAGATACAAAAAAAAAAAAACACTGGAAATAAATAGCATACAATATACAAGAGATGCACTATACTTTAGATGGCCAAGTAGCTTGAGCAGACATAATAATCCCCACAATCACTCCAAACAATCCAAGTGCACTTCCAAAGATCTCTATCACCAGGATCTTAACGAAAAGTGAGGAGTTCTGAGCATCAGATAACGCACAGCTGCTTCCAATTATTCCAACACACAATCTGTCCCAGCAGAAACTGGCAAAATTAAAGAGAAGGCAGAAGAAAAGTGTACTATATATACCGTAACTAAAGATTTCAGAATCTCACCCGCAAACAAGGTTGGCAAAGCCCACAATTATCCCAGAGGCAAATATTGCATATCCTGCTCTTAGGGACTCTGGTGCATAAATTTGGGATGCTGGGACACTCTCTAGCTTTGTTTGAAGAATGATGGCAACAATAACTCCATATATAGCAACAGCCTCGCAGAAAATCACACTAAGAAAGAAAGATAAGGATCAGAAGATTGGAACACCATCTAAAAGCTGCAGGCAACATTAAACTGATAACAAACTCAAGTTCTTCAAATTGGCAGAGGGCCATGGCAAGAGCAGGTTTGATTTGTCTGACCACTGTGACGAGAAGATGATAGGAGGGAGGCATGGCGAACTCAAGCAGTAAATCCATTATCATTTACCAGTTCCATACAAGGCAATAAGGCTTGGAAGGGGGAGCCCTTGCTCCTCTATAGTTTTGAAGTAAAAAATGTACAACTAGTGAAATGTAAAATCTGAAAATAAACATATAAAGCTTTAGTGTAAAGTGAGGTGTAAGGGGTACTGTTGCATCCTGCTTGATTTCCTACTTCAGATAGGGTAACTCTCGGTTTGAATTGGAACTAAGGAAAACTTGTACACAAATTTTCAAGTTTTTTGTAAAAAGTAGACATGTCATCAAGTAACTATAGCCAGGAACATCAGTTGCGAAATTCAGGAGTTTCCAAATTGCTCATCAGAACTCAGAAGGCCTACTCTTTAACTAATAATCCAGCTGTCCATCAAAGCATGACTTGGTTTAAACTTGATATGAAAACATATAATTAATGCTTACACTATTTTCCTTACCATCTCCTAGTGATACCTTTAGAGATAAGAACATCATTAAAGATTTCCCATCGGGTGTAAACAGTGTAGATTAACACTTTAACTACTTCCTAGTTCCTTAAAGAACATACAATCTCCAATCTGAGGTGCTGATTTGGGTGATTGCAGTATATTAGAAAAGTAGGACGTGTGCCAGGACAAGTCCCACAGATACATAGATCCATGGCTTCTCATTATCTGATGAAGTGGGATGGAAACTGCAACAATGAAGCACAATAGAACAATTCATTGCAACTGCAAGTGATTGTGCTGGGTACGGAGTATAATGGCTAACATAATCGTTTTGGTGTTCTGGTCATTTGCTGCACCAATTCACCTTAAAGAAGGGATTTCATCAATTGGTTGCCCTTGACTCAGGTTATGGACAAACATTTTCAAATATAACAGCTACGGATATATAGCAGACCAAAAAGGAACTTTGTTCTCTTATGACCAGACATTATCATAAATGCAAGATATGGACTACTAGCTGCAAGTTGTACTATTGAACTTGATCTAAATATATGGGTCTAGGGTCCAACCTAATCCCGTTGTAAAACCCCAGCACAGCCCTTTGAGTTTATTGTTTCCTAAATTAGAAGACATTTGCAAAGGGTGCAAGATTTTTGAACATGTATAATGCTGTAAACCTCCGGATACCACTTAGTACCTTACAAGGCATGATTGGAAAATCGACTTTTCTAGCAATTGCTATCCAATGGCAAAGTGATCCATGAAACCAATTCAGCCAATAAGAGAGAAGTTACCGGTAACAGACATCCTCCATCACTTTATTATATCAAACGCACTAGTATTAATTTCTGATTTGCTGCATCTATCAATTTCTGGAAGTCCTCAAGTACAATTATCATATCATACGAGTATTTGCTAGGGGAAGAGATTCTTCTACTAGCAATTAGTTTTTGGCCAGGAAAACTTCGGTGGAGGAACATACGAGTCAAGAAAGTGATCATAATGAGACAGGAGAAACAATGATACAATGAATGGGAGTAGGCCAAGTGGACTCCTCGTCCACTTGGCAGGGCACACATAGCCTTGTTCACTTTTCAAGCTCAACGGATTCGATTTTAGGGAAGGAATGAATAATATGTGCATTCTTCATTTATCCTATATGCTTCATGGACTAAATAGCTTCCACTCACTCCTAAATGATTTAAGCAAATCCAGTTATTGGAAAACTGTAGTATTTACCTTAAAAGATGTTGACATGCACCCCATAGCTATGAGTTTTATTTATTGTACCTTCTTGAACGCAAAATCCATTTAAGTATTAGAAATTCTCCGGATAACAAACTCAAGATTTTCCATATTCTTACATGTCTTTTATCCATCCTCTTCTTTATATTCCAACAGTTGATAAGAGTTAAGAGATTGAATATCAATGTCACTAGTTCACATAAATAAATCATCGTATCAGGATTAATCACATGAACATAGATTCAGCTAACAAAAATATTGAACTCAAAAATATAGCAGGTATAAAGCACGAGCGCATTGAGAATATGAACCGGAGAAGTTACCTAATAAGATTTTTGGAGGTAATGCGCGGGGCTTTAATGGCAGCACCAATTAAACTGCTGCCTGTTATATAGATTCCCCTGTAATATCACATACAGCATAAATTAACAATATAAGCAATCATATAAATATTTTTTTTACATAATCTGAACTATTTACAGAATTAACAAATAAAAAAACCTAAGATTTAGTGGGGAGAAAATTGAAGAAGATACCAAGCAGCACCAAGGACAGAAACACCGATTGCTACAGCAATTCCAATGGCGGAGAAAGTATATGGAGAGATCTTGACCAGCGCCCGCGCCCAGGAGCTTGATGCCCCAACCATTATCGCAGTTCCAGACATCAGATTCAGAGATGATCGATATGAGAGAGAGAGAGAGAGAGAGAGGAATGGCTTACTATCACTAATTCTTAATGGGCCATTGACGTAGTTGCATATGGTCCTAAATGGCCTCGGTGTGCAAGTTTCTGGATGGGCTCAACCCCAACACCGTAGTTAAATACTCGAAGTCTACTCATGAACCAAGCTTGCTACAACAACTTTTATAATAATTTAAAAGAAAAAAAAATAAGAGAGAGATAGGGTCAAAGCTGGTGGACCAAAGAGGGAGAATGTCTAAAATTACAAAATCAATAAGCAAATTGCAGAGGATAACTGACCGATAACCAAGTTTGATTTGAGCTTGTTACTACCCTCCGTCGGCTTCTTCTTTTTTGTCAGCCTGATTAAACTTCAAAGAAAAATTCATAAAATTTACTTATTTCGATAAACTTCTAAAAATGGTTTGAAAACTTTTACACGTTCAACAACGCTAATAAATCAAGTTTGAAAAGTTGAGTTTTTATTCAGTTTAGCTTATTTACAACCCTCGTACGAAGTCTTAACCTCTCAAATTAATATTCACATAACTAAAAAGGTTAACGATTTTGGTTTCACCAACGACGTCAACCAAACAACAAATAGAACAAAACATTCAGTGAATATGTTATTAGAACTTAGATGTTCAATCATAAAGCTTTAAGTAATGCTTTATTTTATTGGTACAAAATATTTCTTATATTACAATGTGGAGTACCTTCTTTAAAATTTGTAATGTAAATTGTATAACCCAATAATTATTTGTTGACGTATATTCAAGATGGACTCAACCGTGCTTGAAATTCAGGCCTTATAGGCCTTATAATCTGTTAACCTTAAATGGATTGCTTACCATCTTCGAATTTGATTACGAATAAGCTGGGCAGCTGTATTTATTTGCTAGCAGCCTGCTAGACTTCATGGGCCAAAGCTACAGACTACCCACTGTGCGAATGAAACATTTTTGTCAGGAGAATTGCCGATAGTAATTTAACTACCCCGTGCCGAGGTGGCGTTTTAATTATTTTCATTTGGTAAAGTTCAATATAATTGTTTTTAATCGTTAAATGATATTTTTTTTGCGAAATATCATCTATGTTTTTTAAAAACATGAAACAATGCACGCTATGCATTGTAAAACACAAAAACTATGCATCGCAACACAACATGATGTACATAAAAACACGGAAGCCCACACTCTGAGTCTCAAACAAAAACAATGCATCGCAACACAAAACGATACACAAATTACCTTTTTTCAATTACGATGCACAAAATTTTGTGCATCGCAATCAACCACCAAGAAGAAGAAGAAGAAGAAGAAGCACCCGTCTCGGGGCCTACCTCATCTGTGCAGAAAGAAAAGAAGATGCACCGGTCTCTTTTTTTTTTATACAATTTCAAACCAGCTCTCTCCCTCTCCTAAGGTAAAATGGATGAACCAGATGTGGGATAGTAGAAAGACGAAATGGAGAGAAAGATATTAGTGCAAATGGACGGGAAGTTCTTAGTGCAAATGGACTGGAGTTCTTGGTATGTGATATGCGCACTTTTTTAGATCGATTCGACTTCTTTATCAGGCTATCACAATTGACTTAAACGAGGATCTCTCTTCCTTAAAAGAGTCTCTTGGCATTTAGTAATTTATTAGTAGAATCTCTTGAATTGGATTTTTTGAGAAGTGAAGGAGGTAGTTGTAGTGTTGGAGAGATAAATTTTTTGAAGTGGGGACAACACGCTCAAGGGAGACAATTTTAGAACAAATAGTCAATCTATCACTTAAAGTGGACTTAATCGGTTGAAAATAAATATTGTGTTCTTAAGCAATTGAATATTCTATAAAGTGGACTGGCGCACAATTATTCCTTTTAATAATTTTACCTTACTTAATATTACAAATTTGACCTTTTCCGTAAAGAAGGAAAAATATTGTCGTGATAACATATTCACAGGTTAGTAGTCCCTATTCAGTTGTAGTATCTCGTTCCAAAACCTCTATCTTGGGTTGTGCCTAGCGACGGCTGCAGTTGAGACCGTGTCAACTCATTCATTAAATTTATTAGATGCTCAAAATAGAGGAAAAGAAAGTGACAATTTTTGATGCTGTAAATTTGTTTGTTTGTTTGTTTTTTTTTTTTTGATGTTTGAAATTAAGCACCTCATCAAATCATTTAATAACTTAACAAGATGTCAATTAAGATTTACAAACACAACATGAAACCTCACCACAGAAGTTCTAGAGACAGTACTTTGCGTCCTTGGGAAAGTAGTAAGAAAAGATGAAATTATAAAATAAAAGAAAAAAGGAAAATGATAGAAATACAAATATTTTTGTATGATTTTCAACAAAATTTAGGTGCTAAGCATGTAATAATTAAAGGGTAATATTGCATGATTTACATCTTAAGTTATTGTAATGTTTAACTAATCATATGATGATACCTAAATTTGTATAAAAAAGATTTACAAAATAAATTATATCTCCATCGTTATATTATGAATTAGAGCTATCAAAATGAGTTGGCGAACAAAGTTAACCTACAATCCGCCATAACCCCACCAAAATAACGAGATTGCAAATACTCAACCCAATCCAACCTACCTGGGTTATGGGTCGAGCGGCCAACTCGCAAAAAAGTGTAATTTTAAAAATATTCTAACCAATTAAAGGAAAAAAAATTTGTCATAAGAATCATAACTATTTTTCATTTCATTAGTACAAAAATCAAGAAAGAATTTAACAAATTAAAGTTAAACATAACATAATGAACTATAACTATATTTTTTAAAACTCAAATTAAATTCATACAAAATAAGCAAAAAAATTCAAAGTAAAAACAACATAAAATGAACAAAATTAAATTAATGAATTAACTCGTGTCCAACATGTTTCAATCTATGACCCGCACAATCTCAATTAGGTGTAAGTCAAACCGCCGAACCGCCGAATCGATTGAATCGAACCGAATCGGCAAGTTCGGTTCGATTTTGGGTTAGAACGGTTCGGTTTAGGTTTGAAAATTTTATAAACCAAGCGGTTCGGTTCGGTTTGCGATTTTGGTGCCAAACCGAATCGAATCGAACCATCACCATTTAATTTTTATTTATTTATTTATATATATATATATTATTTAGTAATTAGTAATTAGTAATTGAATTTAATAAGAAAATTATTATTGTTTGCCTACATTTTGATTAAATTATTGTAATTTTAAAGTTAATTTTTTGACTTTTAATTATTTAGTTTATGTTAAAAGTATTTTTTTGATATTTAAAATTTTTTTCTTTTTTGAAATATTTAAATAATTAAACCATGAACCGAACCAAACCTATCGATTCGGTTCAATTTGAAGTGACTGGTTCGATTCGGTTTGAAATATTTGAAATCATTAGAGTGATTCAATTTACGATTTCACTCAACCAAACCAAACCGAACCACTCCATCCCTAATCTCAATCCATTTAACAGCTGCTATATGAATAAATTTTAGTAACCAAACCCGCCTTTTTAAATGGCGGTACGAACTGGCCACAAATTAAATCCATTTTGACAGCTCAGCTACATGCTTTTTTGCAATCTTCTGATGATGGATCACGTGTAGGGCATAGGCATAGCACTTTAAGATTTCTCGAGGTGCGTGATATTTGCCGATACCATTTTTTTTTTTGGGCCTACGTGGATCAACCTTTACCGTCGACGCACGGGACCACGACCGGCTCGTGTAACTCTCACAGCCTTAACCCAACTAGGAATATACTCTCGTCACCATCTTCACAGATTTTTGGACCTTCTTGTCAACTTGCCTAACTACTTTTACGTTAAGAAAAGAAATTGAGATATACATGCGATCTTGTCAAAATATTGATACTTCCTTCGTTTTTAAATTATTATCTTATTTAATTTAATATATAAATTTAAAAAAATAATTAATTTAATTATTAATATTAATATAATATTTAATTTTTTAATACTCATATATATATGTCTCATAATTAAAAAAAAAAGATAAAATAGTAAAAGTGTTATTCTAAAAAAGAAACTTTTAAACAAAATAATTATTTTGGGACGGATAAAAAAAGAAAGCAATACAATAATTGAAGGACGGATGAAGTATTATTTAGTGGTAGATGATAGTGCTAGGTGGATATCTGATTTTGCTCTACACCAGAGATTAAAAAATGAATACACGTGAATTGAAGCCAGGAGGTTATCCCAGTAAACCCTCCACTACGAGAATCAATAGATAACCAACAAACAACTCTCAGACAGTTAAGGACCAGAGATCTTTAACCTTAAGGTCTTGCTGGAAACCCTAGTGCTCAATAATGAAAAATGTAAGAGAACTAGAGGGTGCATAAAGACTAGAGAGAGTGTGAGATACCGTGAGGAGCCGAGTAACAAGGTTTCTGCATGAACCAGATTGCTCTCATACGTTGGGACCACTTGTAAAGTCAGTGGCTAGATGGAGCATGTGGGTGTAGGACGGCGTTGACTGTTAGTTGCATAATTGTCGTACTTTAGAGCCAATGAGAGGATCCCACATGCTCATGTTAGTCTGTAAAGTTTAGAGTATGTTCTCGTATGAGTCATTAGTAGTTCGCACCTCAACAAAGAACCACCTAGGTTAAGTCGCACCTGTGTGAGGTAGGCCGAGGTAGGTCGATCTTCCATAGGTCGGCCATATCGGTAGCTCGCACCTAGACGAGTAACCACCTCGGTCAAGTTGTCGCAACTGGGTGAGGTCGGACGAGGTAGGTCAACCACTTAGGTGTGTTAGTCCATGTGATTGCTTCCTTGGCGAGACTTGCTCTTCTTAGGTCATCGAGAGATATATAAATAAGGATTAATAGTGAGGGCGCTATTAGTACTATGATTAATAATACTGATTATCCTTACCCAACTACCAAACAAGCCATAAGAGTATAAATGTAATTGTGTTACTAAAATATTTCAAAAGTTAACATAAAAAAGTAAAAATAAACACCCATTTAGGGACAAAAAAAGGTACAAATTTTAATCTCATTGTGGATTAATTGTCAAAATAAAAATTACTACAAATGGATGTTTTCACCTTTCTTAATTTTTTTAAAAACAGAGAAACAATTTGAAATGCACGGACAACCGAAGCCTCAACCGAGACCACGAATTTGCCAAGGACGATGACTCACATTTGGGACTCTTAGTCTTTGACCATGAATTTTTGTGCACGTTTGTATAATTGTATGACCATAAATCATTAAAAGGATATATTTTCGATACAAAATAATTGTTTTTTTAGAGTACTGCTTAACAAATGAGTAATAAATTTTGACGGATCAATTTGATCGGGATTAAAGGAGCACTTTTGTAATATCTAAAAATAAAAAAAAAGTTTTTTTACCTAAAGTACTCTTTATTGAAAATTGTACAATATTTCATGAACAATAAATATATAAAGGGTGGAAATGTCATTTTTAATTGGTTAGGAGTAATAAATTTTTGATCTGAATCAAATTGATTCATTTAATACTACTCATTAACAAAATTATATGTAGGTTGACGAGTGTATCTTTATTAAATATTTTTATTTCTTGCGTTAGAGTAGTTAAGAAGATATAAATAATTATCAGAAAAAGATAAAACATATCTAAAGATAAAAATGATTTATTGTTAAGATTTAAAAAAGAAGGGTAAATTAAAAAAATTATGCATTAACAACCTAAAACGATATTATTGTCATCTTACTCAAAGTTGATTGGTGCGAATATATTGTTATTTGAAATTTAAAAAAGGTATCATTGTCAGATATCTTACTTATCATATTAACAAGGGTAAAAGTGAAAAAATATAATAATATAAATATTAATATATAGTTGAATTAATTAATTATTTTCTAATACTTATGTCTCGAATAAAATAGGAGAGAGTACTGTATTAGAAAGCAATTTTTGAGAAAAAGATGAAGTTGCGTGGCATGAAAGTTAGTAGTATATACCATCATGCATCAATTTTTGAGAAAAAGAGAGTAAAAGGAGTAGTAATAGAAAAAGGGTTTGAAAATAGTGATTGATGTTGAATGTACGTAGTGCGTGTAGTTGATAATTAAATTGTTCACCAAATTAAGGTTGGAAAAGCCCGCACAACTTCTTAACCATGCAGAGTTGAGTTACGTTGACCTGACTTTGAAACTTGTTTCATTTGATTTGATCACGTGAGAAGCTTAAGAAAAGCAAAGTTAAACTCCGCAACTCCTCCTCTCAGTCTCCACCGACGACGACCACGACGACGTTGACACCAGTTGGCAAAGATATTTGCTGAGAAGAGTTGTTGGTTGATTCGTCCGGCCTACCTTAATTGTTTTTAAAAATTAATTAATCTCAAAAACAGTTCGTGGTTGACTAAAAAGTTTAATTATATATATGACGTGTAATGTAATACATGGGCAAATGCTAGTAATTTAATGAGAGTTTTGGTTTTTTTGTTAGATTTTTAGATTTATGAAATAATATGTGTCTAAAGTAAAGGCTATTGATAATCTGTTTGAAATTTGAAGAGTTTGTTGTGGTATTGGAATTTGAACCAATTAAATTAAATCATTATTTACTATTTCAAATTTAATTTATTTTATTCACATGACTTTTAGATGCCAGTTAAATTACCTTTTTTTTTTTTTTCTTTAATTCTACCTCCGGCAATCACTAGAGACTCGCAAGGTAGAATTATGGAGAATGATCGTAATTTTACAGCTTCTTTTCAACTTGCAACGTCATCCCAGTCAGTCAGGTTAATTTGTTTCGTTTCACAATTATTTCATTATAAATCCTTTCACTATGGAGTATATGCTTTTACCATTGAATTTGATTGATGAAGAAACTCAAATTGATCAATCAAGAGTACCTTAGCAGAGAACAACATGTACTTTGGAGTTCATTCCAAATTATCAAATTAAAGTATCCTTCATAAAAATAGTAGTATTGGAATAAATATTATAAATTCTAAGCATTCAATACAATCTATTTGAACGAAATTAATTCATCTACATGGTTAATTAAGGGTTCCAATCATAAAAATAGCCTCGTGATCACGCCAAAATAAATACTTGTGACCACGCGATCGGATCCACGTGCATAGTTAGATTACAAGTGGGATGTCCCGGCTCTCAAAAAGCTTGACTTGCTGGAGCTTAACTATCACGTGACAACCGGCCTTCAACCGCTGACAAAGAAAACACCGTCACGCGACAACCTGGCCTTCAATGTCTTTCTCCAATGAGAATATCTTGCCTCTTCTAGGATAAGTGCTAACATGTAGTAACATTTAATGATTGATGTTGACCCTTTGTTGAGGAGGGCTGGTGTTCGCTCGAGGTGACTCTCGTCGTTGACCCTCATGTTGATGAGCTTGGTCGAGCTAGCTAGGTCCGGCCTAGTCAATGACCTCGACTAGGAACCTTGGTTGCAGATTTGGTCGAGGAACTCGGTTGAAAATCTTGGCGTGGGACCTCGGTGCCCATGTCAACGTGGACCTTGGACTCACATGAGCATGAAAGACATGTAAGATGAGTATTTAGAAGGATCTCATCACCTCATTTACAACAACATAATTTAAGTCTTCATATCTTAAAATCGTTCGGTGCAATGCAAATTCATTATAAATGGTAATTACAAAATTACTTTCGATTATCAGTGACCATACACCCATTTAGAAATCATCTAGCATTTGATCGAGTGCCGGTTCTTTGACGATTTTCATTGTTTTTTTTTATCTTTTAAAGAATACGATTTTTATTGTTCAAATATAAGTATTATAACATTTGCAGTTGGCTTAAAGAAATTGTAATAAGAATCTGACATTTATTTTTTATCCTATCCAAATTGAGAATATTAAGATAACCAAGAAGGCAAGATATTTAAATTAATACTATAAATAAAAAATTATGATAAGAACCAATGACAATTGTTAAATACTCCCTCCCTTAGACCCAAAAAGTTTACATTTGAAAAGTCTAATAATTAAAAAATATATTATTGTCATTGAAGTTTGTCATAATTACAAAAATACTTGAATACAACCAAAAGGCTTACAACACAAAGTGTAGGGTAAAGATGAAATGCTATGTAAATTAAAAGCATAATTTTTGAAAGTAAACTCTTTAAGTGAAACATCCCAAAATAGAATAATTAACTCTTTACCTGGAACGGAGGGAGTATCAAATTTAGATATATTTATCCCAAATTAAGAAATTGTTTCCTATTAGTATAAGAAATTTATGTTAAGTTATCCTAAGTTAAGAATTTTAATTGAGCCCGTTTGGTCTTGCGTTTTGGCCCAAACGTAGCTTATTTGCAAAAAAAATTGTTTCAATGCTGCGGCAGAAAAAAATGTGTTTTGAAAACGCAACTACGTTTTAAAACGCTAAAATTCCCAATTTTTTTTCTCCAAACGCAAGTTTTAAAATGCTGATAGGAAAAAAAAACTAGCATTTTGAAGTGATCTCACAAACGCATTTATAAGAAAAAAGCTGCATTTTGAAAAATCTGCATTTTAAAAATGCTACGCTTTGATAACGCTTTATTTTAAAAACGCTTTACCAAACGAGTTCACTTATTGTCCAAGTCAGAGTTTTAAACAACCCGTTAATTAAAATGTTACAATAAATAGTGTTATTGTGGGGTATTTGTTGGAACAGCTTCAAGGTGGTTTGGATTGTCCGTATTTGAATTAGGGATAGGGAAGGCGATTGGAAATTAACATGGTGGAACAGTCGCAGGTGATAACTAAGGAATTAAGTTGTTTGGGGAGAGAGAGGTCACTTGGAAATGGAAGAGTAAGGCAGAGTGTATTAGTTGTTAAGGTTTGAGCGAAATCAAAAAATTGAGGAATACAATTGAAATAATAGAAAGTTTGGAACTAAGTATTAAGGAAAACGAGGTCGTTTTGAAACTTACTATATATAGAATTAGGAAGTACGACTTCGTTTTGGTACCAAGTATATATAGTTATTTAAACTTAGTACACTATCGTTTTTAGTGATGCTTTGTTCTTTTCCTTCATTCTTGATATTTTTAATCTCTATTAATCTTACTTATTTTAATTTTTATGTTTTAATTATTTAATTTTTATGTTTTAATTATTTGTTTAATTTCTTAAACTCATTATTATTATTATTATTTGTATCAATATGTGATAGTGATAGGAGTAGTAATTGTACAAGCTCAACGACCAATGTTGTATTTAAAAAGTATTTCATAATTTATAATAAATTTTTATGTGATTATCTAATTTTTATTTATTTATTTATTTTTACATTTTAATTATTTGTTTAATTTTTAAATACATTGTACAAATAATCTTTACATTATAGTTATTTGTTTATATAATTTTACTTTTTCTTAATTTTTACGTTTTGATTTTTTGTTTATTTTATATAAATCGAACTCATAATCGTACTTCGGATATTTTGTTATAAGCTATGATAATTAACAAATAAGTAATAATATATACTCCTTGTCTCAACCAAAGAGTATACTCTTAACTTTTTTGGTCATTTTAATTAAAGTTTAACCAAAAATTTGCATAAATTTATTTATTTTTCAAAGTGTATTGTATCCGACATCCATTCCTCCTTTTTCGAATATTACAAACGGTATGATTGTTGATCATTTATAATTGCAAATTTTATTTATTTTTATTTATAAATGTTATCAATAATAAAGTTTTTTTCTTAGCTAATATGCCAATACGGGATAAGGGAACTATCGTTTGCATCGAATATCGCCATTCATGAGATCAAGTGGCTCATCAATTATTGATTTAACGAATAATGAAGATGGGTTCAACACTACCGTTCCTCCCACGCCAAACAAAAAATGTGTTTAGATAAATCTTCATCTCTTACTCAATGTAAAGTATTGATTTTAATTATATATTTTATAATTAATATTTTTAAGGTGTATAATGTTTATTAATGTTTTTTCTTCATTTCTGATATTATTTATTTTGTAAATAGTCTCAATACTGATTTTTGTTTTCATCTATTATATCTAACAATATTGTTATATTTATTTGTATAATATTTATATTTCAAAGATATCCTTGACTAAAACGTATACAACTAATTAAATGAAAAAGTTTGAGTCAATTTTTCTTAATCTTACGTAAATATAACAATATTGAGATTATTTTTATAAAAAATATTATTAACTAATGCAAAAAATAAAGGTAATTAATTTAATATGCGATGAAGTCTTGAAAAGCCATTTGATATGCAATAAAATTGAAAAGCCAACAAATACAACAATAAATGTAGTGTATAAGGAAATTTTTCAGAATCTATAATGATTAGTCTTACAATGATATATTTCTATTTAAGTTATTTTTCTTAATTTATTCTTTTAATTTTATTTTTTATGTTCATTTTGAGTATGTATAGTATAATTGTAAAAAATATATGCCGTACATTTAACGCACGGGATAAAAACCAGTTAGTCATAATAACTAATTAATTACTCCGAGTATCATGTGTCTAGTTTTATTTATAATCATAATATAACTAACTTTTTGTCTTTGAGTTTTAACTTTGTTTCCTATTTTTCATACAAAATAGGGTACTTGTTAACCCAAAAGTGGGGTTAACGTCCTAATTTAACTTTCTTTCCTTTCTTTACATGCTTTTTTATTTTTAAATTTAAATTCAATAATAATTAAAGAGCTAGCTCTGAAGATGTGCACGTAGATTGATTAGATTGGATTTGATTTGATTTAGTTTCATTGTTTAAAATGGTTATTTTCATCAATATGATTTTCATGGGTTTATGCATGGACGTGTTTAAAATTTTATATGTCCGGGACAAAGTTAAAAAAAATGGTCATTATTGAATTATTAAATTTAATATTCATACAAAAGTTACTCAAGTCATAACATATTTAACAAAGCCCTTATATAATTACCAAATTCAATATCCATATATAAGTGACTCAAGTCATAACATACTCAAAAAAATACTAAGACTACATTTTTTGTTAAAACTCTTTGTTCAACCGTGTACCTACCATTCAAACAGAATCAAACAAATATTAATCTCATGCATATTTTTTTTCAATTTAATTTGTTAGAGAGACACAAATAATTTTTGTTATCGATACAATTTCAATAATGAGTTCTACTGAGTTGAATTCAAATTTGGGGAAACATAATTGAAATTCAAAATTTGACAAATAAACAAAGTGTCAAAGTCAATCTCACTTTTAATTTTTAAACACACAAAAAAATTGTAAAAACAAGAACAACACCAACACACACATATTCACAACTCACACGCACAAACTCACATTTATAGCTTTAATATGTTGAGGTCCTCTCCTTCTCTAAAGTCTAAATTCTAAATCATCATCATTCACTATTAAAATTTAAAGTCACTTTCAGATCTAAAATTGAAAATTGCAAGAAATCAAATTTAAAATGGAAAAACCCACACAATAAAAATTAAAACTTTTTCGAAAAATAAATAAAATAAAAACTCTTATAAGTAGAAAAAACTTACCAATAATTGCAAAAGACTCAAACTTAGAACCAATGAACCATAGATCTAAAATGGTTTGCCAATATTTTTTCTTTGATCTTGGTAAGTTATTGAGTTGAATTCGACAAGATTTTTGGCAAGATCTACCGTTAATCTTAAAGTTTTTGCGAGTAAGCGAGATTGAAATCAGTTAGAATGTTTGATTGAATGAAGTTGATTTTAAAAGTAAATATGGATCGAGATTCGAGACTCAAATTTGAAATTGGAGCTTGGAAGCCAAAGAGACTGAAGATACCGTTCCTAGTGTCAACAAAGTGGCGCGCCATTTAGGACCCCTCCAAGATTCCGTCTTTTTTTTTTTCTTTCTGGAATTCTGCCCTTTAAAAAAATAAATAAACTACACACAATACGCTTTGGCCTTTGGGTTTGAACTTTGCCGGTTTGGGCCACAGTTTGGGTGGACAGGGTAGTAATGTAGTATTTTTGTTTCACCTATATATATATATATATATATATATATATATATACTTATGGCAAAATTCGGACCGGTTCCCTTTAGACAATTTTCATCTGCTAATGTCCACTATAATTGTTTTCAACCAAAAAAAAAATTTTTTTTTTTTTACAAAATGTCATCAATGCCCTTTAAAAACACGGAACAGTACACGATATGCATCGTAAAAAAAAAAAACGATGCATTGCAATACAAAACGTTGCACTTAAAACACGAAACGACAAACTGTGCATCGCAAAATGAAAAAATGATGCATCACAACACAAGACGATGCACAAATTACCTTTTTTCCTTTGTGATCGATGCACAACTTTCTAACACGTATGCATTACATTAGCTGTCAGACCACAAAAACAAACTAACTCTCTTCATTTTAAAAACACAACAATCTTCACTTTAAATGGAGCAAAAAATCTTAAAACCCTTCAAAAATTTTGCAAAAGCTTTTGAAACACATTTTATATTCTATTGGTTATATTTCAAATGGTTCCTATATCGTCATTCAGAGACATCCTCAACCTCTAACAAGTTTGTATGATATTTTACGATACCTGAATATCATGTTAGTATTGCTGAATACATTTTAGGGTTTCAAAAATCGAACAAAAATGTCCTGAATAACATTAGTACCAGCTGCATCTATCCGCTGCACAAATATTTTTTCAACAAATCAATAGGTTGTGTAACATCTACTACTACTTACGATTGGTCAATGGAGTTGAATTTGAGTTCCAAGAAGCACTCACACATATCTTTTGGCAAAATATTTATAGAAAAGTTTGGATTCAGGATTTTATATGATTTCAGGTACGTAATACATTAAAAATGCACTTTTTGTTTAGCACTTTCTGAACAGAATGAAATATGTATAAAAATATTATATTTTTCGTGTTATTCCTCTCTTTTTTATGAATCTGTGCTGATAAAAATTGTGTAGTTTCTATCTTTTTTGAAATTACATTTGTGATGCACACGTTTTGTGCATCACGATGCACAACCTTTATTCCCGATGCACAACTTTTATTCTTTTTAGACTTAACAAAGTTTTGTGTATCGTTTAATTTTTTTTTCAGGTACAAAACTCTTTCAATGTAAAAGAATGTTTATGTTGGATTCATATTCAAATCCTCTGTTATAATCTCAATAATGTTTTCAGATACGCAAGGTTCACTCTATCTGTTTCAATAGGTTTGTAAAACAAGTTACTTTTCATTCTGCTTGTTCTGTGGACCTTATTTACGCTAACTTTAATTTCATATTTGTGTTGATGGCTTTTGCAGTATCACTTGTTTACTACGCGCATTTGACTTCATTTAATTATCAGGGATAATGTGAACAATGTCATGTTCTATTGCTAAATAGAAAGCTTGGCCCGACTTTGGTGTTGGCTGTATTTAAGGATCAGAGATAATGTGAAAGATGTCATGTTCTATTGCTAAGTAGAAAACTTGACCTGACTTTGGTGTTAATTTTCTTATTCCATACCACCAAATTCATATCATAGAATGTTAATTGTGTGCTATGGATTGTATTCTTGATAACTTTTATAATAACAATAGGAATTAATAAAAATTACAATTATTATAGTTGACGATGCATAAAAAATACTTCAGGATGCACATTGTATTGAAATAAATGAACAAAAATATACTTGACAATGCACATTTTTTAACATAAAGTTATGCTAAAAAAATATTGTTATAATTGACGATGCACAATTTACACTTAAAAACATACTTCACGATGCATATATTATACTGAAATAATACTGTTATAATTGACGATGCACAAAATTATACTTAACGATACACATTTCTTAACATAAATTATACTGAAATAATACTGTTATAATTGACGATGCACAAAATTACATTGACGATGTAATTCTTAACACAAATTATACTGAAATAGTGCTGTTATAATTGACGATGCACAAAATTATACTTGACGATGAACATTTCTTAATACAAATTCACAAAATTTACATTGATGATGCACATTTTATATTGACGAAGCACAAAGCGCACACATGACAAAGCATAATTTACACTTAAAAATGTCATTTGTTGTTACGGGAGTAGTTTTAGAACAAATAACCAATTTATCACATAAAATTGACTTAAGCGGTTGAAAATAATTAAAGTGAATTTAAGCAGTTATAAATTGTCTAAAGGGAATCGAACTGCAATTTTTTCATACTAATATTATAATAGTACAAACAATTTTGGGCCCCCTATCATCTTGAGGCAGGGTGGGTGCCCAGCTTGCCCTTACCTTGGGCCGGCTTTGGGTTTATATCTTAAACAACGGATTTGGAACCCATACAATAAGATTTCTCTGTAGCGCAATGATTTGCAATTAAAATTACGTCAACTTATTGAATCGATTAATCGGACGCACTCAATAAAATAACATTGTTAAAAAAATAACAATCTTATTAATCATATGTGTTTAAATTTAAATTTAATAATAATTAAAGAGCTAGCTCAGAAGATGTGTACTTAGATTGATTAGATTGGATTTGATTTGTTTTGTTTTGATTTAGTTTCCTTGTTTAAAATGGTTGTTTTCAATTGATTGATCAATATGATTTTAATGGGTTTATGTTTTAAACAAGTAATTTGGAACCCATACAATGAGATTTTACGATGCACAATGGTTTGCGATCAAAATTATGTCACCTTACTGAATTGATTAATCAGTATAAAATAACATTGTTAAAAAACATAAAAATCTTATTAATCATATGTACTACTCCACTATTTAATCAACTCAATTGATAATGTGTATAATCAATCCCCAACGAACAATAATAGGGACATGGGAACCTCACCATAAAAGTTGCGTATCACTGTTAAACAAGAGTTGGAAGATGGTATTGTTAACCAACGGAAACAAATAGCGCAAGGGCATAGAAGTCAATAACCATCATACACATTTAGGGCACCTGATTTTCTTGCCGTAATGCGTTAGATACTGTTAAGTTTTAACTTTATTTATATTTGCCTGCTCATTTCTTCTCCACTTTCCCTTTCCCTTACCCTTCATTAAAGGAGCACTAATTACACGTTTTAAGGAGATAAGACTTCTTAATCCTCCAAAAGTTGATTAATTAATATTCATCCTTGTCCTTATTCATGCATCAAGGGTTTTTGGGGGTTCTATATTTAATGATATTTGTTGTATGCCTTCCCCAGAAACCTTCCTGAGATAAACAATTCTGCTATCCTCACCTTATCTCCCCTTGCTCTCAACCCAATTCTCTCTCTCTCCAATGTTTGCTTAAAAATCCCATCTCTTTTTTGTGTTTTGAGAGAGAGAGAGAGAGAAAAAATGGAAGCTCTTCTTCAAACAAAGGGTCTTCTATCTCTACCTTCAAACCCCAAAACCAGGGCCTTCCTAAACCCACCTCAACACTTTGGTCTTCGTCAAAGATTCAATCCCTTAAAACCCAAAATTTCAAATGGTTTTTCTTTATCTCCTACCGGGTTTCGAAAATTTCAAGGGTTTGTCACAAACCCACAGATTGTTTGTCAAAATGCCCCAAAGGGCAAAACTTTGCATATCTGCAAGGCTGCAGCCTCAGCCGATGGCCAGTCCCTCTTTGCAGAGGAAGAGTCACCCAAGTTTATGGGTATTGAAATTGTCACCTTAAAGAAAATTATACCCCTTGGGTTAATGTTCTTTTGTATTCTTTTCAATTATACTATTCTTAGGGATACTAAAGATGTTTTGGTTGTCACAGCAAAGGGTTCTAGTGCTGAGATTATACCTTTCCTGAAAACTTGGGTCAATTTGCCTATGGCTATTGGGTTTATGGTTCTGTATACGAAATTGGCTAATGTGTTACCTAAACAGGCCCTGTTCTATACTGTTATTGTGCCCTTTATAGCTTTTTTCGGTGCTTTTGGGTTTGTTTTGTATCCGTTGAGCAATTACTTTCACCCTACCGTTCTTGCTGATAGGCTTCTAGACACTCTTGGTCCTCGTTTCCTTGGCCCACTTGCGATTATGAGGATCTGGAGTTTCTGTTTGTTTTATGTCATGGCTGAGCTATGGGGAGTGTGGTGGTTTCTGTACTGTTTTGGGGTTTGCCAATCAGGTGATGCTCTTATTCTTGTTTCATATGTTTTCGGCTTTGAAATATAATTGACTGCATTGTAAGTTTATTTTTGAGATAGTAGTGTTGGTGTAGTTATCATAACGACTTTGGTTTCATCGGTTTATTTGATTGTTGTGTGAATCATGCTTGAGATTCTGATTTTGTTACTGGCATAGTGATCTAGTGTATGCTCTTTCTTGGTTATTTGTCTTACTGCTGGGGATACCTTATGTTATATCTATCTTGTTAAGGATGGTTAAACCCCTAGGTTTAAGGAATATTGTGGAGTGGAAGTATTTAAAGTTGGTTGAATGCTAGTCATATACCAACAATTCATATTATTGAGGTGTGGGCTCCTTGACTAGTTTTTCTCCCTCTTAGTTTGATTTTGTGTGAATAATTGAATAGATTTGTTTTGTATTCTTTCCCTTTTCTCTTTGGGTTATTTTATAGCATGACCCTTGCAGCGCCCTACATTATTTTATTGGTTGCTGTGTGTGGGTTGGAGGGGGTGGGTGGGGAGAGAAGATGGGAGAGGTTGTGAGGTGGTGGCATGCTTCCAGAACCAGCCATGCTTACGAAATTCTGTTGATCGTGTTCTTTTGGTAACAAACTGGTTGAATGCTTATTAACATTAGACTCTGACAATGTTTATCTTTTGTACTTGCCTAACTGAAAATCATCACCATGCTGTCATCACTCCACCATGTTTTATGTTCTTTTTTGAACCTATTTATTTCTGATTGAGTTGTTAGTGGATGAAGAGCTTCTATCTTATTCTATCTTGCTACTTTTCTCAAGGTTAAGTTCACTTTCTTGAAGGATTGATAAAACAGTTGAGATTATATTCTCTTTTTGTATCCATACCCTGTTTTCTCGATTTCAATGTTCTCTCACATTAGAAACTCATGGAAAGGCAATGCAAATGCTTGTAAAAGTATATGCACATAGAGTAATGCTATGTGCACCTAAAGTGTGCACCAAATGTGCATCTAAAGTCCTTGTTGGTATCTTTTGGTTGGTTAGAAGATTTTTAAGCGGTAAGAGCCACAAATCATTTAACCAATTAGAAGATGCCAATTGAAATTTTGGTACACATTTGGTGCACACTTTAGGTACAAATAGAATTACTCATGCACATATTAACAGAAATTATTTTTATTTCTATGGCTACTCTTATAGTTTATTTCAGGGTAGTTTTTTTTTCTGTCTAAATGAAATGCCATGCTTTATCTGTATCTTCTTGCTAGAATGTCATCGTCAGTTGTAATTATGTTTTCTCTTTGCTTCTTATGGTTGAGATATGATTTATTGGTCCCACCTCTACTTTCAGACCCATGCCACTGACAAGGGATTTAGTTTTCTATTTTGTCTTAATATGCTTATTTAATTTTTTATGCTTACAAATGCTAAATATGTTTGTTTCATGTTGCATTTGGAGTTCTTAGCATCAGTAGCTCCAATATGCAGATTTTGTGTAAATAAATGTTGAAAAACAGTGATGATTCATCTCAACAGACTTGTTAAGAAAGCATAGAATAAGAATTGGTTTCTTTTTCCTTTCTCTGTGTCCTCCAGTCTCTATGCTATCCGGTGCAAGTAATATTAGAGATGAAAAGTCATCCAGAAATTATGACCAACAGTATCCCTGTTCAGTAATAATGAACAAATTTCACAACTGTGATGCTTATATATTTGTTTACGGTGCAACACTCTACTTCTTGATGTCCACGAATAATGCTTTAATTGTTTGATTGTTGGTTTAGACATACAGTTCTAGGGTAACTCTGGGTAAAGTTGGAACTCGACTTTAATTGTATGCTTTATATTGCAGATAACTACAGTAGAGGAAGCCAAGAAATTCTATCCTCTATTTGGACTGGGAGCCAATGTTGCCCTTATTTTCTCTGGCCGTACTGTGAAGTACTTCTCTAATTTGAGGAAGAACTTGGGTCCTGGAGTTGATGGATGGGCCGTTTCCTTGAAAGCAATGATGAGTATTGTGGTGCTAATGGGCCTTGCCATCTGTGGTCTTTATTGGTGGGTGAATACTTTTGTTCCTCTCCCTACCCGTAGTAGTAAGAAGAAGGTTAGTGTTCTGAATCAATCTTTTCAGCTTATACAATCTCAACTATCTTTAATATCGAGCCTCCTTGATTAATTTTATAAACGGAGAAAATGAAATTTGGATCACTTCCCTTGTTTATTGACAAAGACCCACTGAACTTTTACTGGAATGCAGGCAAAGCCTAAAATGGGGACAATGGAGAGTCTAAAATTCTTGGTGTCTTCACCATACATTAGGGATCTTGCCACCCTTGTTGTAGCATATGGTATTAGCATCAACCTTGTTGAGGTCACATGGAAATCAAAGCTCAAGGCTCAGGTAGAATAATTGGAAAAAAAAAACCCCCTTAGGCCTCCATTATGTACAGTTTTTTTCCCTCCAATTTAATTTGACCGACTCTCTCTCTCTCTCTCTCTCTCTCTTTTTGTCTATCACACACACAGTTCCCTAGCCCCAATGAGTACTCTTCCTTCATGGGTGATTTTTCTACTGCAACTGGAATAGCAACTTTTACAATGATGCTTCTAAGCCAGTGGATATTTAACAAATATGGTTGGGGAGTTGCTGCCAAGATTACTCCCTCAGTCCTCCTACTCACAGGCGTTGGCTTCTTCTCGCTAATTTTATTTGGTGATCCCCTTGGACCTGGACTTGCTAAATTCGGGCTGACTCCACTTTTAGCAGCTGTCTACGTGGGTGCTATGCAGAACATTTTCAGCAAGAGTGCCAAGTACAGCTTATTCGACCCTTGCAAGGAGATGGCTTATATTCCATTAGATGAGGACACTAAGGTTTGACCCTAACTAGTAATTTGACTTCTATTTGCTTATGGTTACGAAAGCTAACTCTCTCTCTCTCTCTCTCTCTCTCTCAGGTCAAAGGAAAGGCTGCCATTGATGTAGTCTGCAATCCGTTGGGGAAGTCTGGAGGTGCTTTGATCCAGCAGTTCATGATCTTGACCTTTGGGTCACTTGCAAACTCGACTCCATACCTTGGAGGGATACTTTTAGTGATTGTTCTTGGATGGTTGGGGGCAGCCAGGTCATTGGATACCCAGTTCACTGCATTACGCCAAGAGGAAGAGCTTGAAAAGGAGATGGAAAGAGCTGCTGTGAAAATCCAAGTTGTGTCTCAAAATGAAGGCGGGAACGGTTCTCTTGGGAGTGGATCGTCGCTGAACCCAACTGGAGGCGACTCTAGCAGCAGTTCACCTGAAACCTCGTTTCCTCGCAACGCGTGAAGAAATGTTGAACCGGTACACGATGAATGATGAAGATAAAGGTACGAAATGTAGAAGTAAAATCAATTTGGTTGTAGGGCTTTGTTATATTTACAGGAATAAGCAGAACCAACACAGGCATGTTACGAAGTGTTCTTCATAGATATGTTAGCGAATTCTGTTTTAGTTTTTAATTTATATTTTGTTTTGTAGAATTAGCATTGAATTTTGTATTCGTCAAGTGTAACCTTAATTTGTTGGAAAAGTTTGTTGCTAAGAATGAAGAACCCGTGATGCTTTCATATGACCTTTTCTAATTCATTATTTGATTTTTGATAATTAATTGTTGAGGTTGAAGGCTTACCATTTTGAGTTCTTCTTAGTAGAAATTTAAGAAAAATGCTATAGTTTATTTGCTTAACATTTTAAACCTAACTTTTGATAATGTTTAGTTTGACAAGTATTTTACTAGAATGTTGATGGCTTTGACGAGGATTCGGCAAACAACGAACGGAACCTCCAGATCATTTAAAAGAGTAAAGAGTTGGAAGTTTTGTACAGACTTAGAATTGAGATTTTTTCCCCTGGGCCCTTCCTTATTGCTTGGCTGCTGGGTAATGGAATACAGATTTTAGAAGTCATGCTGTGATGACGTCTAACAGTAAGGCTTGATTTTGGCTCGTTAGGTTTGGTAAAAATTGATTCGTCAACAATTTTGAAGCTCATGATGGTATAATTAAGCTTAACTCAATAGTGTGATACAATACTACACTACTATAGTTTTTTTTTTTTTTTTTAATTAAAAATATAAAGCTGCTCGAGCTCTCGGTTCGTTAAAATGCTTGTTTGAGACTTTTGTAAAAGCAAACCAAGTCAAGATTAAACACTTAATATTTAAGTTCGATAAAATTATTAAACAAAATTGATGATTGATGATGAACATTTAAATGTCTGACTTAACTTGACTTGTTCTTTACGCTCTCGGAATGGTTTCCTACTTCTATTTATAAACAACTACAATGAGGCCCTTGATCAACCCTCTATAACTAATTTTTAAAGTGTTTAAACACCCTCAAACCCACAATGGTATCTCTTTACCACTCTATACACCCTCAACCCCACAATGGTAACTCTTTACCACTTTATCTCCAAAACTTGGTAAATCACTCTCATTATATAGTGAGAGTGATTTAAAGGGAATAGTGACTTCCGCATTGGGTATTTTTCATTTTTGTTACTTCAAAAAAAAAAAAAAAAGCTTTAAAACTTAATAATATTACCTCTTTTTTTTTTAAGTTCTCATTTTGTTACAAATAACTGATATACATATTTTTTTTTGTTACATCATCATCATAAATTTTATCAATTAGTCAAAATAAAAAGATATTTATTTTAATATATGAAATTTGTGAATTAATTGCAACTTATTTTCAACCAAAAAATTTTAAGCTTAAATTGTCCCTTAGATTGACATATATTTTAAAATAAAAGTGATTGAAATTAAAAAATACAACATATTTTTCATAGAATATAAATTTAAGATATAAAATATTTCATTCCAATTGTGGTGGAAAAATAGAAATCAAAAAAGGAGAAAATAGAATGATAGTTAGGTTTGTTAGTTGAGATGAAAGAAATTTAATTTTTAGAGAGTGCTTGTTGGAGTGAATTTTTTTTAGAGCGTTAAAAAAGTGAATCTGGAATAAAAAATGATGTGTTTAGAGGGTGATAGAGAGTTACCACTGTGAATGCTTACCAAAGTAAGAAACTGCCGATGCTATACAATTTATAACTACTTGAAATTCTTTCTAATTATTCTGAAAAGTTTTTCAATTTTATTTCAATGCCATTTTACTTATTTTTATTATTATTATTATTTTTTTTTTGGGGGAGGTTGGGAAAGGAGTTGAAGTTTAATCAACAGAAAATCATTGTCTTGAACTCCGGTCAAATGTGGGCTTAATTAAAATGGTTGCTTTTACAAACATTCTTAAACATTTTTTAGAGTTTTTTTTTTTTTCTCTTAAGCGTCCACAATGGACCACTTGATCAACCCTCTATAAGTAATTTTAAAGTTTTTGCCCATTGATCTCACAATGGTTCCTCTAGTTTATCCTTTTCCTCTAAAATTAATTAAACCACCCTTCAAATATAGAGTGAGTTTTAACATAAATAGTGACTCAAATCCCCTACATTCTCCTCACTTTATTTGAGCATAATATACTTTTGTTTAATATCTTAAAATGAAAATTATTAAAATATACTCTCTCCGTCCCTAAATTATTGTCTTGCTTTCTTTTTTTGTCCGTCCTTAAATAATTGTCTTGTTTGAAACTTTTCTTTTTAGGAGATCACTTTTACCATTTTACCCTTATTTTCTCCCTACTTTAATTATGAGGCACATACACATGAGCATTAAATGAAACTACACATTATATCAATATTAATAATCAAGTCAATTATTTTTTCTTAATCTGTGTGCCGGATCAAACAAGACAATAATTTAGGGACGGAGAGAGTACAATATATTTTTCATATTATATAAAATTTAAAATATTTTATTTTTATTATGGTGGAAAAATATAAATAAAAGAAGAAAAATATAATGTTAGTTAGGTTTGTTTTTTGAGATGAGAGATTAAATTTTTAAAGGGTCGTATAGAGGGTGCTTGTTGGAGTGAATTCTTTTTTAGAGTGTTGAAAAAGTAAAACTGAAACAGAAAACGAGGTGTTTAGAGTGTGGTATAGGGTGTTGTTATTGTGGATGCTAGCATCCACAGTTGTAATACTCTATACCACACTCTAAACACATTGTATTCTGTTCCACTTTTACTTTTTCAACACCCTAACAAATAATCCACTCCAACAAACACTCTCTATAAACCCTCTAAAATTTAAATTCCTCTTATCTCAACTAACAAATCTAACTACCATTTTATTTTCTTTCTTTTTTTTTCTTTCTATTTTTTAACCCTAATTGAAATGAAATATTTTATATTTTAAATTTTTAATTCTATGAAACAAATGTTGTATGTATTAATAATTTTAATTACTTTTATCTATATATGTCAATCTAAGGGGCAATTTTATGTTTAAAAAATATTTTAATTATTATTTTTTTATCTTCTTATATATTAAGGATACAAGACAAATGCTTTTTTTGGTTGAAAAGAATTCTCAGTTAATTCTCAAATTTCATATAATAAAATATGTTTTTTTTATTTGATTGATTGATAAAGTTTAAGATGATAATGTAACAAAAAGAATATGAATATTATAGGAACATTAAGAAAAAAAAAAGGTGATATGATTAATTTCCAAAGCTTATATTTTTTATTTTGTTTAGTAACAAAAGTGAAAATAGTCTAATTTGGATGACCAAACACCTCACTCAAGGTGGTAAAAAACTCTAAAAAGGGTTTTAGAGTTTTGGTAGAGGCATCCCGTGTGGATGCTCTTACTATTCCATCTAAAGTAAACTCTAGTTGAAGAGGGTGATTTAATACATTTTAGAGATCGAGGATCGAGTTGGGTGTCCATTGTGGGCTTAATAATTATCTAAACAATGTGTGGCTAGATATAGGTTTCAATGTTTCACGAGAAAATGAGGTTTCATGAGCAAATAGTTTGGGTGAGTTTTACTTTGTAATTTGATGGATTAAATTTAAATTTAAAATTTTTATTAACAAAAAAGTAAGAGAGAGATACATAAAAAATTGGTGGGACAAAGGAGAGAAATTTTAAAATTATAAACTAAGTCAGTAAATCACACAAGGAAAATAAACCCTTAGAGCATCTCCAATGCTCAAAAATTCTTTCCCAATTTTTAGCTGGCCCCACTACCACCTCTTTATTTTAAGATTTTTTCTCTTTAAGAATTTAACTTCCTAATGATTTTTAATTCCTTCTTCATTCTTACATTTCAAAAAAAAAAAAATGATAGACACCCTGCAGAAAGTCAGCAGGCCTCTTTCACGCTAAAGCACCACGTGAGGCACGCGCACCCGGTCTTCAAGCTCCGTGTGTCTCACTCCTTTCTATTTCCATTAAAAAATTCTTCAACTCTTCTTCGCAAGAATTTTCAACAAGAATTTTTTTTTTTTAAGAATTGCTCCCAATGGAGAGCCATTCCTATCTTAGCTAAGAATGGGCTATGAATTGCCCATTGGTGGTGCTCTTAGCGGTACTGGTACTGGTACTGGACCACGATATCAGCACTTTAACCACGACATCTTGTTGATGTGATGGTATAGTACTAGTGAATATTTTTTTCTGATTTCAGCGCATTCCAAATCATAGGTCCGATAGAGGTTCAGTGTTTGTGATTCACAATCGAAATTAATCATGACACATTATTAATTAAGGACGTGCGAGATCAATAAAAAAAGAAAAAAAGTACTCACATCGAAAGGATGCAATAGTTCTTTTTTTTTTTCACACTACTTCCAGTTCATCATATCAGTAAATAACATGGCATAATCTTCGTTGCAAATTACAGAGACCATAACATAAGAAAGCTGATCTACCACATATATGTTCCAAATGCATAGGAGTAATATAAACCCACAAACTGACATATGCATAAATGGACACAAAATAGTTATTGAGAGGACAAATGTTAGTAATTGCAATAATATTCCTTACAATTACCATTACAGCAACGTATGTTGTGTCTCGTTCCCTCGTTGAAAAAGACTTGAAACTGACATCTTTCACCCTCCCCTCAACCTCAAGAAAAGGATAGGAACTTACTACCCCTATATATTTCCCAAACCACCCTTATCATTTTCTTATAGTAACCTAAACGAAAATCCCTTCCAATGGTATTCCCTGTCAACACTAAAGATAAGGCAAACCTAAAGGAGAGATCGAAACATATGTGGTACTCGTTCTAAACCCCTTTTATCCACTACTAACTAGCTAGTTCTAAGTTATGTATGCTACACGATCGAAGTCTCTTTTTCATAACATTCCCCAAACTATAATTCCAAACATAACCATACAAAAGATTCACTAATATGAAGAATTTGACATTTCAGGACTCCAACACTCTTTCCATGAGACCGACACAATTCTCCGATGAATGCTGGTTCGACGACTCCTGTATTCTCGATGTCGACTATTTCTTAAAAACACTCTCTGGCATTAAGGCCAAGGGTGTACGACCCGACCTCATTGGTTCCATCATCACTCATTATGCTTCCAAATGGCTACCTGAACTCTCTGGTGAACCCCTTGAAAATTGCTTAACCAATCAAGAAACGTCTCCAGAGAATGTCACCACTTCTTGGATGAAGAAGAGATTTTTCATGGAGACGCTCGTGGGAATTCTCCAACCGGAAAAAGACTCCATCCCTTGCAACTTCCTCTTACGACTTCTCAAAAACGCAAACATGGTTGGTGTGGAATCTTCATACCGGAACAAGCTTGAGAAACGGATATCGCAGCAGCTTGACCAGGCTAGTCTAAAGGAGCTGTTGATACCATCATTTAGTAACGCACATGGGACATTACTAGATGTGGAGCTGGTTCTTAGGTTGGTTAAGGGGTTTGTGGAATTGGATGAAGGAGTTAGAAGTGGAGCTGCCATGGTAAAGGTAGCAAAGCTTGTGGACTCTTACCTTGCTGAAGCTGCTGTTGACCTGAATTTGATGTTGCCGGAGTTCATGGCCCTTGCTGGAGCTCTTCCTGCCCAAGCCCGCGCAATGGATGATGGTCTATACCGTGCCATTGACACCTACCTGAAAGTAAGTTATAATTCTCAATGATTGTTTTTATATTTATATTCATTTTTGGTAGAAATACACTAACATAATTTGCTAATTAATGCAATTAGTAATTATTGCCAGGTATAATCGTAGTGTAACATCACATCATCGCTTGAATCTTGGTCTAAACAGTTGAGTTGCTAAGGTTCTAGACTAAATCAAACCTTTATCATGTTCTGAAGAAAATAAGGTCGGTCAAAATTCAACTCAACTCAGCCTTTATTTCGATTTACTTGAGGTCGGCTACATAATTTCTTTTTGTCACCATTCAGCTTGGTCCAATTCAAGATCATCGCACGAGCCACACTCATTCACATCCTTCTTTATACTTGATATCCATGTTTGATTTGGTCTTCCCCTAACTCTATCCTCATTATTGATAGTGAGACTATCACATTTCTTAAAGGGTGCACAAAGCATGTACCCAAACCATCTTAAGGGAATCTCTATCATTTTATCTTCTAATTGGGGCGACTTTCACCATCTTACCAATTTGTTCCTTATGAAGATCTTAATTTCCAAGTTTTTTTCACATATTCATCTTAACGTTCTCATTTCGAATACACTCATTTTGTTAACATGTTCTTTCTTAGTTCCCAACATTCTGCTCCACAAAATAGCGGTGTTCTATCATCCTATAAAACTTCCATTTCAACTTAACGGTTACACTAATGAGACCTGAAAAGGGATTATATGGCTACTCTGTTTTTGGGCAGGCGCATCCAGAGGTGCCAAAGAAGGAAAGAAAGGCTCTCTGCAGATTAATTGATTGCCAAAAACTATCGGTGGAGGCATCTCTCCATGCTGCTCAAAACGAGCGTTTGCCTGTCCGTGCAGTGATTCAAGTGCTCTTCTCGGAGCAAACCAAGCTTAACTGCCAGATTGATTGGAGTCGGTCCTTTAGTTTAGCCCGGAGTCCGAACCTTAGACTTATTGATTCCCAAGAAAGCGGACACTTTAAGCGCAAAATGACTCCTCAGGAAATGGAGATAAAGAAGCTGAAAGAAGATGTGCTTAAGCTCCAAAGTCAATGCTTTTTCATGCAAGGACAGATTGAGAAGTTGTTGGAGAAGAAGAAAGGGTTTTTCAGTTGGAAGAAGCTGGCCATTACCCCTTTCAAGACCATTAGCGTGGCAGTGGCTGATAAGAATAAGATTGAGGAGAGAGAAATGAAAGGTAATTCGAGCATAGGAATACAAACTCCAGTAGATAGAAAGACGAAGATGGTGCGACGAAGAACTCCACCCAGGTGGAGGATGTCCTTGTCCTGATTGACCATGCATAATCACTTTGAGAATAAATGATCTTTTTTTCTTTTTGTCTTTTTGGGTTTGAGGTTCCATTGCTCCTTTTGATTCTTCTGTATCATGTCCATGTAACTTCTCCGAGGCTATGTTTGGCAACTCAATTTCAAGCCATGGATTTGGAACTGGAAGTGAAATTTGAATTTCAGAAAACTCAAAATGTTCTTTCAATTCTAAATCCAAGTCGTGGAATTGAATTGCCAAACATAGTGTAGGGTTTTCGGTTATGAATGATCTGTAGCAACCTTTCTAAGATTCAACTCATGTATAACCAGTGATAATGCAGCTAGTGGCACCATTTGCCGCAAAATTGAGCAAATCTTGAATCACATGATCATACAACATACTCTGTAGTTTGTGAAATGATCATGTGACATACCCTATGGAGACAGAGCTTTGCTTCATTTCTTCTTGCATAATGCTAAGTAAGGGTCGGCATAGAAACAAGAAGAACAATAACCAACCAGCAACAAATTTGCATCTGGGCTCCATAATGTGACAATATAAAACTTTCTGAGGCAATTAGAGGGAAATATCTGTCAACGCCAGCATTATTAACTTCGACTAATCATAGATTCATAATACATTCATAGACTAGGAAATCAAACGATACAAAGAGTGATGACTTAAATACAAAGCATAATTCCTCACCAACAAAACCTCCATGACTGCTCTTTTAATACAGTGCGATTGTTCCTTCAAAACTTCTCTTGAGCACAATTCATAGACTCAAGGATCATCAAAGCAAAGACAAACTATTTTCCGTCTATTTTTTTTTTTTTTTAAATTTTCAGCACATATTGATAAACTGAAAATTCTCTCCGCCCCAACAAATAAGAATCTCTTTCTTTGCATTGAACTCAGAAAACGGATGAGGACTACATCACTAGAGACCTGCAATGCAAGACACTATTCGAACTAGACTCAGAGTTTCACCCTTCTTGGCCGGACTCTTATCTTGATAACACCTACTCCCTCCGTCCTACCAAAAAAATAAAAAATAAAAAAAGAGCCACACTTCCATTTTGGTGTGACTTCTATGTCCCTAGCATCCAGCAGTGAGATCTACAGTCACATCAACTGTTATTTGAGCATTAGTATCTTCACATAAATATAGGCCAAAGAAGATGAATTGTGTCTTTCTCAAATCTCAATCCTACCTCAAAACCAGCCATTGCAATGGGGCCTCCCGGGGCGGGGCTCGTTGTTTTAGCTTGAGCATTGACAGTTACTAGGAGACAGCTGTTACCCAGGCAGCTGTTTGGCTATTTGACAAAAGGAAATTAAGATTCACGGGAAGGACTTAGCATCAGAATCACAAAGTTTGACATATGCCAAATCTGGAACGTACAAAGGCATCTTTTACGACCCATAAATAAGACAAGAATAGAAGGCACCAACTATGATTAATTCTTACCTGCTCAGTTCAGGACAAATGTTGGTTTTCGTCTTGGCTCCTGCCGAGCATTTTTGGAATTTCTAGTTATTTGATTAGAAATTCTTGATAAGTAACTAATTTATGGCGTAACATCATCAACCTTGTACCAAAATATTCATCTCACTGTTGATAATTCAAAATTTGAGCCATTTCATGGAACTATCTTAGTTAAGTATTGAGCTCGCGTAAACTAACGAAGCATTGAAACTTCAAGCTATAAGAAAGAGAATTAATTGTTACTTGCATCAAGTGACAAGTGAAGATGTTGCCAACAATGAAGTGCAACTTAGATGGTAAGAAGTTTTACCTATAACCAATAGGTCGTGACTTTGAGCTAATCACCAAGGGGGTAAGCGGAGAAATACTATTAATCCTCTCTAAAAAAAGAAAAAGAAAAAACACTACTAGAAATACGCTAATTAGAGAAGGATTAATCAGTGACGAAAAATTTCGAAAAAAATTAAATTAGCGACGGTTTCTGTAGCTAAATTAGCGGACTTTTAAATTAGCGACGGAATAGCTTCCGTCGCTAAGTCGCTAAAAACCACGGGAAAAATGCGGGAATATTAGAGACGGAGTTACCGTCGTTGATGAATGGCTCCGTTGTTAATTACCGTTTGAAATTAGCGACGGAGGTTCCGTCGCTAATTATTCTCTATTACTTCCCAGTCTAACCTCCTTTCCCCCTTCCCCAGACTCCCTTTCCCCTTCCCAGGCCTCCCATCCCAATAACGACCCCCACCCCGCCCCTTACCCTCTCTCTCTCTCTCTCTGTCACCCTTTCGATCTTTCTTTCCCTCTCTATCTCCGGCCAAGAAACGAACTCCCACCACCGTCGCTCCCACCCAGATTACTCTCTCTTTCACACTTTCTCTTACCCTCACCCACACCCTCCCTTTTCTCAGATTACACTATCCGCCGCCACCGCCGCCCCCTCACCCGTTTGTCGTTACCGCCATTGTAAATTGCCAGTAAGTATCTTCGGTTAACCCTCTTTTTTCCTTTTTTTTAAAATTATAATCTCTCTCTCACACACACTCTCTCTCTCTCAACAGATTTCACCATTGCCGCCGCTGAGCCGCTAGCCCCCTTTCTCCCATTAACAGTAATTTTTACCTTTTTTTGTATTTATTTGATTTTTTGTGATATTGTATTTGTTAATTTTAAGTTAGTTTATTAGTTTGTATGCTATTATGTTAATTTTTATTAAATTTTTTTGCTATTTTGTAAATTTATAAAAAAATATATGTATTATTTGTTTATGTTATTTGTATGCATGCTCTTTTATATTTGTATTTTAATTTGTTCTAATTTGTATGCTATTCTATAAAACTTTGTAAACGTTTTAGACATTTATAATTTGCATGCTATTTATGTTTTAAAGGCTTTAGTTGAGATATCTATGTTATTTTTATGTTAGTTATGATTTAGTTGTGATATTTACGTAATTTTTGTAATTTGTATGCTAGTTTTATGTTATAAATACCTTAATGTATTAGATTTGTATGCAATTTATTTGGTAGAGATGTTTGATGTCGTATGATATCATAAAAAATTAAAATGATCGAATAAGTGTGTATGCGAACAAAATTAGAAACGAAGACTTGCACTTGTGAATAAATAAAACTAACACTACTAGGTTAGTTTAATTATTTATGAAATTTATCATTAGTTGCACAGTGATCAAGATTGTTTGGTTGAGTTAGCCTATCTAAACCCTAAACTTTAAATTGTACAACCTAAACTTTAAGTCATAAACCCTAAACAAACTTTAATCCTATCTAAACCTTAATTAACTCTAAACCCTAACCCTAATTAATCCTAAGCCCAATAATTTTGTCTAACCCTAAACCGTAAGCCCTAAATATCGTAATAATAAGTTCCTGAATGTAGTAGTTACCGAGAAACACCTTCTGAAGCACGGATTTATGGATGGGTACAAGCGATCTTTCTCGACCAGTCGATCATATTTCTCAACCTCCATTGTTCCGGCAACAAGATGGTAAATATAGACAACTTTCTCCTCACCAAGCCTGTAGGCCCTACTTATGGCTTGTTGTTTGACTACGGATTCTAGTTAACATCAAGTAAAACAATTCTCGAAACCCCCACCAAATTTATCCCCTCATTACAAGCCTTAATTGATGCGAGAAGTACCTTCCTTTTGCTATTAGCTAGGATCATTAAAAGAACTGAATGAAGATTGACGATGCTTTTCATCCATCTGTCCATCCATGTGCAACACTTCTTTACCTTCAATCTAGTTGAAATGAGCTTCAAGTAATTCCATTATAAAGTTTAATGAGTCAATATACTTGCTGAGTTAAATTATCCGACATTCATGTAGTGTACTTTATTTTAGACATCTTTGTATTATTCGACATTCATGTAATACGATTGTATACATTATCTTATGATTAGTTCATGTATTATTGTTCATTATTTATTCAATTTATTGTCTAATATATGTTAAAAGTAGTTGATAAGTCATGTTGATGTTATAAAATCCATGGTAGTAATTTTAATTAAAAGTAAAATTATATTCGGGTTAAGAAAGATAAGGGGGACAGAGTTAAGTGTAAACACGTAAAATCTATAGGGGTGTTAGTGTATATTTTCAATGTTTATTCAATTTATTGTTTTATATATGTTAAAAGTAGTTGGTAAGTCATGTTGTTGCTATGAAATTCATGGTAGTAGTTTAATTCAAAGTATAATTAGATTTGGATTAAGAAAGATAAGTGGAAGGGGGTTAAGTATAAACACTTAGAATCTATACGAGTGTTAGTGTATATTTTCAATGTTTATTCAACTTATTGTTCTATATATGTTAAAAGTAGTTGTTAAGCTATATTGATGCTATGAAATCCATGGTAGTACTTAAAGTTTAATTAGATTTTGGTTAAGAAAGATAGGGGGTTAGGCGTAAACACTTAGAATTTATACATCTATTTCATTTCTTATTTCTTAGAAATATAAAAAACTAATAGTAATACGTACTGATTATAGGTGCGTACACATGATGCTCATGTGCGATTCCCTGATGTGTTTGTGAATACGCACACCAGGCAGGATGGATCCGGTCAGTGGGTTGATACCCGGGCAGAGGCTGCGTATGTAAGTATTAAAATTATTGTTTACTACTAAATTGATATGACGGTGTTTTAATATTTATCTTTTTTTTTTATGACAGGTTGAGTACGAGAGGACTGTCAAGCCCGTCTGTCTAATTATCCATCTCCCGAGATCATTCCCGAGCCCGAAATTTATTTCATGACGATGACAATTAGTTTGAACAATTTATTTGTTGACACTTGTTTTAACAATTTTAATTTTTGTAAATAATTTTGCAATTAATTTGTATTGATTTGTGATATGTTTTAATTTTTGGAGTGTTTTTATTAATGTTATTTGTTGATATCAGGTAAAAAAAAAACAATTTTTAAATATTTTTTTAATTTTAGCGACGAAAACTTCTGTCACTAAAATTTCCGTCGCTAATTGGATAACCTATTTCCGTCGGAATATTTCGTTTCTAAATTCCGTCACTAATTAGCGTCAGAAGTATTTAGCGACAGTAATCTTTTCGGTTGCTAAATTTCGACAGAAAGGCCCCCATGCCCAATCAGTGACCTTTTTTTTCAATGGTGTTTCGTCGCTAATATGGATTTAGCGACGGAATCATGAAATTATCGACAGAAATTTCGGTCGCTAATTAACATTTTTCCAGCCGTGAAAAAAAAGGTGAATACTTGCCAATTGTGTCGGCTTTTTCTTACGCACATATTCTTCATGTAACGTGAGATAGTCATATGGCTCCTCGTACTTGTAGCAAGCCCATGAAGACAAACTCTCTCTCTCTTCTAGGACATACATAAACAGAGAAAACAAGGTTTCCTTTAATGCAATGTTGGATCTAGTTACATGTCTTGCTCGTTCTTTTCAATGGAGAACAAAAATTTCATTAGACACAACACCATGCTATCATGAAAGAGACTTGAATCAGGCATCTTTTTCTCTCTTTCACCCATGCTTCATCATCGTCTATACGTATTTTGACACCAACAAACAAAGATACATTCATAAGCTTACAACCCCACCGTTTGAAAGGGTATTCCTGTCAACAAGAAAAACATATTAGAGGTACCTCAAGACAAAATGTGGTTCTACTAGTTTCCTTGCCCCTTTAAACTTTTCTGGTCCGAGTAAGTTTACTTATATCAGGATGAATTAGTTCTTCAGAAATTCCATGCAAACTATATTCTTGATTAATCCACCGCCTCATTAGTCATTACTCGCCATTATTAGGCACTACTTCACCTCAATCAGTATGACAGATTTTCCAGAATCCCCCACGTTTTCCAGAAAGCTGAGACAGCTCAAAGCAGTAAAATGCAGGTTGGATGACACATTCACTCATGATATCGACTCTTTCCTAAAAACTCTCTCAAACATCAAGGCCAAGGGCATCGATGGAGATCTAATTGGTTCCATCATAACACGCTATGCTTCCAAATGTCTCCCTGAACTATCTGAAGATTCCGTAGAAGAAGGGCTGACTAATATAACAGAGAGTAGCGTCACTGCTTCTTGGATAAAGAAGAGGTTCTTTGTTGAAACCATAGTGGGAATTCTCCCTCCAGAAAAAGACTCCATAAGCTGTAATTTCCTGTTAAAACTCCTTCGGATTGCCAATATTGTGCAGGTGGAGCCACGTTATCAAGCTGAGCTAGAGAGACGTATATCGTGGCAACTTGATCAGGCTACACTTAAGGAGCTGATGATACCATCTTTTAGTCACACATGTGGGACGTTACTAGATTTTGAGTTGGTTTTGAGATTAGTTAAGAGGTTTGTGGATTTGAGTGGTGGAGGTCTTATGAATGGAGCTGCAGTGATCAAGGTAGTGAAGCTTGTGGACTCTTACCTTGCAGAAGCTGCCACTGATGCGAATTTGATGTCAGTGGAGTTTATTGCTCTTGCTTCTGTTCTTCCTGCCACTTCCCGTTCAACAGATGATAGTTTGTACCGTGCCATTGATACTTACCTCAAAGTAAGTTACATGTTTAAATTATGCCATAACTTTTGACACCCAATAATGCACATACTGTCTGACAAATCTCTTTGCACAGGCACATCCAGGGGTTTCAAAGGAAGAAAGGAAGAGTCTTTGCAAACTTATTGATAGTCGGAAACTGTCATCGGAGGCATCTCTCCATGCTGCTCAAAACGAGCGACTACCCATCCGATCAGTAATCCAAGTGCTCTTTTTGGAACAAACTAAGCTCGCCCGTCCCATTGATTGGACAGAATCCTCTATCAACGACCGAAATCAACACCTTGGGCCTAATTATGCCAATGTTTGGTGCCAGCCTAAGCGCCAAACTACTGCCCAGCAACTGGAGACAAGGAAGTTGAAAGCAGACGTTCTTTGGCTTCAGAGCCGATGCCATTCCATGCAGGGACAGATTGATAGGTTGTTGAAAAAAAAGAAAGGGTCTTTTACTTGGAAGAAGTAGAGTGTGGCTACTTTCAGGACCCTGCAGGGTGTGGCATTGGCTGATAAGGTTAGGAGAGAGACATATATATAGAAGGTGATTTGGAGTTCGGGAGATGAATCTTCGATGAATTATGAATACAAAGGTGGTGCTAGGTAAAATTTCCACCAACTGGCGGCGAAATCAATGTCTTCACTCTTGATCGTATATATATGGCCGGTTATGAAAGTATGGCTTGATATGTAGTTGGTATTATGCACCTTAAATTTGCTCTTGATGTTTATTTCTCATGTATTTTGAAATTCCTTTTGGTGTTGGAATAAGAGCTCTAGCATTTTCAGAATCAAATGTCATGTTAATGAGAAGACACTAATTAATAATTATAACAATTAATACTGTAGTAGAATAAACATGCGCACGTACTGTCCCTCAAAAATATCACTAGAAGACCTACACACACACATATATATATATATATGTATACATATGAGGGAGTATTTAATGATTACTTTTTTTTTTTAACCATTAATGGTTACTCTCATTATCAACCATTGGATCAAAAATCAAAGGTTGAGATTTAATTCATTAAATGACTCACCTACTTGCATTAATTGCATTTTCCAACTAACAATTAAATCTCATCCTTTGATTTTTGATCCAATGGTTGATAATGAGAGTAACCATTGATGGTTAAAAAAAAAAAATAACCATTAAATACTCCCCCATATATATATATATATATATATATATATAGATATATACGAACACTTAATTTCCTAGAACAGAAAGAGAGAAAGTTTCTCAGCATTAATTAAGGAAAGTGCTCCATTCGACTCTCCCTTCAGCTCCTTGGGAATGGTAGGATTCCCGCCGGCTCAGAAGATGTAGAGGTTCCTTTGCACCGTTGCGTACAAGATCGAAGCACCCAAAAATAATCCTATACTATTATTACAGATTAATAGAGGTCTAATACACTCTAAGAGATCCTCACAAGACGCTCAACAGAGTATTATAGAAATAAAGGGGGGAAGGGATAACAAATTTGTCTATCCTAATAGATGGAACACGGCTGTGTCAAGGAACACTAAATACTCTCTAGATCTGCAAACATAGAAGAAGAATTAGTATAATAAAGTGTATGAAACATAGACATAGTAAGAAAAAGAACCACTAAGAGACAACAGAGTGCTACTACGCCGGTGATACTTCACCGACTCGCCGTCACCGGTGGTTACACCTCGGCTATTGCACCACTTTAGGCTCAGTCACCCCTTTCTCAGTCTAAGTCCACCAAAGAATCCCACAACCTCTAACACAGTACACTAGCTCCGGCAAAGGCACCACCGAAACCACCCACAAACCCCACCTCCGGCGGCCCTCAAAGAAGGGAACGACTCGAAAGCTCCCTCACAGAATCTCTTTATCAGAAGACCCAGCTGAACCCGTAACCAAGAACCCACAAGGCTACATGTGTATCTCTCACACTCACCACTCACAACGCGAAGAGAAGAGAGAGGGAGACACACGGCTGAAACCTGGTAGAGAGAGAGAGGGAAGCGGCTGACCTAAACAAGATCTAACCCTAGATCGTATCTCTTCTATAGTGACGCCAAGGGAGAGAAACGGTATAAATATGACGGCTGGGCATGAAGACAACAAGAGCGCACATGAAAGGAAGGGTCTGGAAGCCACCAGCTTCCGATTTTGCACAAGCCATTGGGCGGGCCGCCAATAGGAGTGGGCTTGGGGAATGGGCTTTCAATTAGGGCTGCCACAAAGAACTTGGGCCAGGCCAACTAAATAATAACAATCTCCACCTTGGAACAAGTGCTGGTCAAAGACATGGGACTCAGAAGGACTTTTATAAAAATAGGGTTCATCATTGCCTATTCTTCACTTGATCCAACACATAGCTGGACCAAGCAAAAGTGGAAAAAACTAACTTGCTTCATCGCACAAAGCAAGAACAAGAAAGCCACCTTAGCAGCCACTAAGAAAGTTAAGGATTTTTAGGGTAACAAAACAGAACAGGATTTTCAATCTCCAGTATCCAATTTTAAAATTTTTAAACAGGACAGAAAATTTTTCACAGGCAAGCACTTGGTGCCCATATCAGCAGGATTAAATTTGGTATCAACTTTCTCAAGGTAAACAATGCATTTAGCGACAACATCGCGGATAAAGTGGAACCTAACGTCAATATGCTTTGTTCTATCATGAAAGACAGGATTTTAATTTGCAAAGTTGGATACCTAATTGACTATCAGAAAAAACAACCACCTCTTCTTTGAGAAAACCAATTTCTGAAATTAAACCTTTTAGCCATATGACTTCTTTAATAGCTTCAGTAATTGCTACATATTCAGCCTCAGCTGTGGACAAGGCCACGATAGGCTACAGTTGTGATTTCCAGCTAATACAAGATCCACAAAGAGTGAAGACGTAGGAGGTTGTGGACTTCCTATGGTCTCTATCATTAGCGTAGTTTGAGTCAACAAATCCTAAAAGTTTAATTAACACCATTTTCTGATTTTGAAAATTTTATTCCATAGTTCCTAGAATGCTTCAAGTACCTCAACAACCACTTTACGGCTTGCCAATGGGGCAGGCCTGGGTTCGACATATATCGGCTAAGACAACTAAGGGCATAAGCTATGTTGGGGCGGGTACTAACCATCAAGTACATAACAGAACCTATGGCATTGGAATACGGGACCTTTTTCATTTGTTCAATTTCAGCCTCATTTTTAGGGCATTGGTCTTTACTAAGAACAAAGTGGGCAGCAAGAGGAATTTCAACAGAATTTGCATCTTTCATGGAAAATTTACTCAAAATTTTGTCCACATAAGAAATCTGATTTAGACAAACCACCGAAGACTTTCGGTCTCTAATTATGTTCATGCCAAGGATTTTATTAGCGTCGCCTAAATACTTCATGTCAAATTTTGCACTTAAGCGATTTCTAACAAATTCAATTGATTTAGAGCACGGGCTAATAATTAACATATCATCCACATATATGAGTAAGAAAACAGGCACTTCTTTTTCATTTTTGAAATACAAACAATGATCATAAGCACTACGCATAAATTTCAAGTCAAGCATACATTGATCAAATTTGATATTCCACATTCGTGGCGACTGTTTTAACCCATATAAAGATTTTTTCAGCAAGCACACATAATCAGGAAATTGTTTGTCAACATACCCCTCGGGTTGCCTCATGAAAAAAAAAAATTCATCCAAGTCACCATGCAGAAATGCAATTTTTACATCCATTTGCTTCAATTCCCAGTTGAATTGAGCAACAAGAGCAAGCATTATCTTAACAGTAGTAAATTTTACTACGGGAGCAAAGATTTCAGTATAGTCAATTCCTTCTTTTTGAGTAAATCCTTTTGCCACTAATCTCGCCTTAAATCTAATGTTGGAATCAGATTCAGATTTTATCTTATAAAGCCATTTGCACGCGACAACAGAACAATGTTTGGGCCTAGGAACTAAGGTCCAAGTCTTATTCACATGAAGCGAATTCATTTCTTCATTCATGGCTACAATCCATTCATTACAGTTAGCAGATTTTAGGGCTTGATTATAGGTCTTTGGTTCACAATTATCAATCGATTCATGACACTAAAGGCAAAAGAAGTCATATGAAAGTCATCAAAACGTGAGGGCGGCCTAATTATCCTTCTTAGCCTATCACGACTAAGTTGATAGTCATTCAAATCAAGATTTTCATCTTCTTCATTTTCTATGCCCTCATCTTGCTCAACATAAGAAATTTCAGCATTGTCATTTTCATTTTCAGGAAAAATTTCAAGTTGCACATTAGGAACAGTCGGACTTGACATGAAAGGGTGCTCCACCATAACAGGAGCAGGGGGAGGAATAGGCTCATTGGGCACATTCAAACACGGAAATTCATTTTCGTTAAAAACGACATCTCTACTAATGATGACTTTAAAACCCTGTTCGTCTCTTAGCCACAACTTATAACCTTTCACACCATCCGGATATCCTAGAAAAACACATCTAACCGCTCTCGGATCAAGCTTGTCTTTCTTTTGATGTGCGTAGGCAGCACAACCGAAAACACGAAGATTTAAAAAATCAATCTCTTTTCCAGAAAAAATTGTCTCAGGACATCTACCGTTTAAGGGGACCGAAGGGGACCTATTGATGATATAGGCAGCAGTCAAAACTGCTTCTCCCCAAAATCGTTTGGAGAGACTCGAGGTTTCTAACATGGCCCTAACACGGTCTAGAAGGGTTCTATTCATGCGCTCAGCAACACCATTTTGCTGTGGGTTGTATGGCACAGTTTTGTGCCTTTTAATACCATTTTCAGTGCAAAAGATGTCAAACTCGTGATTGCAAAATTCTAACCCATTATCAGTCCTAAGAACTTTAATCTTTTTCCCAGTTTGATTTTCAATTAAAATCTTCCAATTTTTGAACTTTTCAAAAGCATCCGATTTGTTTTTCATTAAGAAAACCCAAACTTTTCGAGAAAAGTCATCGATGATGGACAAGAAGTACTAACGGTTACCACCTTGAGTGGGCACACCAGAAGGCCCCCAAACATCCGCATGGATGTAGTCATGGAATTTCTTACTCGAGGATTTGTTCAAGGAAGGGGGTGGAAAGCTGACCCTATGATGTTTGCTCTTTACACAAGTCTCACAAAAGGGCACACTAGAAAATTTTTCGTTTCCGAACACTCCATTTTTGTGAAGTATCTCTAGTCCTTTGTTACTCATATGACCTAACCTCTTATGCCATAACACAGTTTTATCATCCTTAACAACATTAGCATAATTCTCACCAAGAGACACAGGATTAGGATTGCAAACATATAGGTTCCTACGTTTTTCAGCTTTGAAAATTACCAAAGATCGTTTAACAATTTTCATAACCCCCCTTCCCCACCTACCTTCTAACCCATCATCTTCCAAAGAAGAACAAGATATCAAATTGTTGCATAAATCAGGAACATGCCGAACATTTGTAAGAGTCAAAGTATTTCCAGAAGCAAATTTTAAATAGATTTCACCAATTCTAGCAATATGACATTTCTTTTCATTTGCCAATGAAACTGATCCAGTTTTAACTTCATTATAAACAGAAAACAGGCTTTTGATGGGTGTCATATGAAATGTGCATGCAGAATCAATTACCCACTCAGTTTCACATACAGAAGTGGAGTTCACAGAATTCACAAAGGATTCATCAAATTCTGTTACCATAAACACATTTGCATCATCATCACTGCCCGCAGCCATATTACAGTCATTTTTCCCATTTTGATTTTGTTTAAAATTCTTCCTTTTTGGATTGGTACACTCTTTCCTAAAATGTCAGTTTCTCCACAATTGTAGCATTTTCTTCCTCATATCCTAGATTTCGACTTGCTTTTGCTCCTACCCTTTTTCTTTTCAGAAGTTTGCCCTTGATTCTCTTTTTGGTATTTGTTTTGACCATTGTTTCTATATTTTGCGTTCTTCCCCTTACCATATGGACTTTACTAGACAATGACGATTTACCCTTAGTCTTTAATTCTAACTCCTTACTCTTTAGACCATTTATGACCGTTTCTAGAGTCAAGGCATCCCTCCTATATTTGTTTGCAGCTTTTACATCCGCATACGACTCTGGGATTGCATTCAAAAAGACAATGGGGGTATATTCGTCAATGTGTTTGTCACCAGTTTGTTTGATGTCGTGCACAAGTTTTGTAAATACATCAATATTGTCGTCCATATCTTTCGATAGATCAAGTTGAAAACGGAAATACTTTTCTAGAAGGTAAAGCTTGTTTGGCAAAGAGGTTAATTTCAAAGTATAGTTCTTCAAGTTTTTCCCACAAAGCTTTCGCATTTTTTTAACTTTCCTACCTTACGTAAAACGGAGTCAGATAGTTTTAAAATGATGGATGAATATGCACATTCATCCATATCAGCTCTAGTATCCTCCGAATCAGTTTCAGAAAACTTTAATGTGATTGCCTTGAAAACTCTTTCTTTTATCAAGATTCCTTTCATCTTTTGTTGCCAGATGGAAAAATCAGTTTTACCATTAAAGGGTTCTAAATCATGCATGGAGTTTGAAGAGCCAGCCATTTTAAAACCACAGCAAAATAGAAGTAACAAATAACCACAGAAAATATTCAAGCAAAAAACACAGAATAGAGCAGTAGAACTAGGACAGATATAAACAACCACAGATCATGCAACAACAACTTTAATAAGCATAGAATAAATCAACCACGCAGTTTAAAGTGAAAAAAAAAAAAATTTAACGCAAGGAGGGAAGACTAGCTCACCCAGAAACCCTTGACTAGGGTTTCTAAAATATTTTGGATTTGGATTGAAGGGAGCACTGTTGACCACCGTACACAAAGGTAACACCGTTGAACCTGGCTCTGATACCACTGTAGAGGTTCCTTTGCACCGTTGCGTACAAGATCGAAGCACCCAAAAATAATCCTATACTATTATTACAGATTAATAGAGGCCTAGTACACTTTAAGAGATCCTCACAAGACGCTCAACAGAGTATTACAGAAATAAAGGGGGGAAGGGATAACAAATTTGTCTATCCTAACAGATGGAACACGACTGTGTCAAGGAACACTAAATACTCTCTAGATCTGCAAACATAGAAGAAGAATTAGTATAATAAACCCTAGTGTATGAAACATAGACACAGTAAGAAAAGGAACCACTAAGAGACAACAAAGTGCTACTACGCTGATGATACTTCACCGACTCGCCATTACCGGTGGTTACACCTCGGCTATTGCACCGCTTTAGGCTCAGTCACCCCTTTCTCAGTCTAAGTCAACCAAAGAGTCCCACAACCTCTAACACAGTACACTAGCTCCGGCAAAGGAACCACCGAAACTACCCCCAAACCCCACCTCCGGCGGCCCTCAAAGAAGGGAACGACTCGAAAACTCCCTCACAGAATCTCTCTATCAGAAGACCCAGCTGAACCTGTAACCAATAACCCACAAGGCTACCTGTGTATCTCTCACACTCATACACTCACTACTCACAACGAGAAGAGAAGAAAGAGGGAAACACACGGCTGAAACCTGGTAGAGAGAGAGAGGGAAGTGGCTGACCTAAATAAGATCTAACCCTAGATCGTATCTCTTCTACAGTGACGCCAAGGGAGAGAAACGGTATATATATGACAGCTGGGCATGAAGACAGCAGGAGCGCACAAGAAAGGAAGGGTTTGGAAGCCACCAGCTTCCGGTTCTGCACAAGCCATTGGGCGGGCCGCCAATAGGAGTGGACTTGGGGAATGGGCTTTCAATTAGGGCTGCCACAAAGAACTTGGGCTAGGCCAACTAAATAATAACAGAAGAAAATTAAATTAAGGTCATGCATGGTACGTAGTCTATTTGAAACAATGCAACCATTGAGGTTAGTTAATTTGGAGATATATAGAATAATTACATGTGTTGAGCAAAATTAAGCTCCCCCCCGCCCCCCCCTTAATTCACACCCTGCATGCAGAATGAACGAAGCACATAATAGTATAGCGCTCAGCCGCTCACAAGCAGCAACCAATTATGGATCGGATTGAGTGAGTATATACAAACTTTGTTCCTTTGGCTGGACAATGAATTTATCAACCTGATCACCTCACCACATGCATGAATTGAACAAAGCACATAATTTATTTTACTTGCAACTAATTCTACTTAATATGACTTCTTATTCCTACAAATTCCATTGGACTTTGTGCTAATAGTACGTACATCGAAAGAATTTGACAGATCTTTCGATATCATTAAATTGTTTGTTTCGCTCATTAATTATCCAAATGAGAAAATAAGTCCTTTTGAGAAACCAAATTAAAGTGCATGCAATGCAAGTTAGTTCGAAGACATTCTTACGGTCCAAATAATAATAATAATAATAATAAAAAATTAAAAAAAAAGAGTACAATACTGTATTGAGTAGGTTATTGGCAACGAATGAACGGCGTCGTGTGGTTATCGGTTAAGTCCCTAAACCTCAGCTATAACACCTGAACGGCGAATAGAGTAAATGTGAATGGTTTATGTATGTATATCCGGAAATGGCCATCTATGCTAAAACCCCTTCAATCTCAACCCACCACTCCGGTATTCCCCACTCTCTCCACCCCCACCAAATCCATAGACCCAAAACCCTGAATTTCTCTCTCATAACACCCCAACCCCATCACCACTTCTCTCTCCGCAGACCTCACGAAATCTCAGTCCTCAACGCCAACTCCGTCGACACCAGTGACCCCAACTCTCACATACGCGAACTATGCCTTCTTGGAGACTTAGAGCAAGCCATGAAGCAGCTAATTTCAATGCATGAACTTCAAATGTCCGTCGAGGAGGAGACTTTCATTACTGTGGTCAAGCTCTGTGAGTGGCGACGTGCTGCCGATAAAGGATCTCGGGTTTACGCTTTCATATCGAATTCGATGATCGAATTGAGTCTTATACTTGGTAATGCTCTGTTGAGTATGTTTGTGAGGTTGGGTAATATGGTGGATGCCTGGTATGTGTTTGGTAAAATGACTGAACGAAATGTATTCTCTTGGAATGTTTTGGTTGGTGGGTATGCAAAAGGCGGGTATTTCGATGAGGCTTTGAATTTGTATCATCAGATGTTGTGGGTTGGAATTAGGCCTGATGTTTATACTTTCCCTTGTGTTTTGCGGACTTGTGGGGGCATACCAGATTTGACTCGGGGCAAGGAAGTTCATGTTCATGTATTGAGATTTGGGTTTGAGTCGGATGTTGATGTGGTTAACGCTTTGATTACTATGTATGTTAAATGTGGGGATGTAAACAGTGCTAGGTTGGTGTTTGATAGAATGCCTAGGAGAGACAGGATTTCTTGGAATGCCATGATTTCGGGGTACTTTGAGAATGGGGAGTGTTTGGAAGGGTTGAGCTTGTTTCTTCTTATGCTTGAGAAGTTTGTTGGTCCCGATTTGATGACCATGACTAGTGTGATTTCCGCGTGCGAACTTCTTCGCGATGAGAGATTGGGAAAGGCGGTTCAAGGGTATGTAGTGAAAACGGAGTTTGGAGTTGATGTTTCAGTTTATAACTCGTTGATACAGCTGTATTGTAGTGTTGGCAACTACAGGGAAGCAGAGAAAGTTTTCACAAGAATTGATTCTAAAGATGTGGTATCGTGGACCGCAATGATTTCAGGTTACGAGAATAATGGAATGCCTGATAAAGCTGTGGAAACCTACAAGATGATGGAGGTACAAGGTGTCATGCCTGATGAGATCACTATTGCTAGCGTTCTCTCTGCATGTGCTTCTTTAGGACTTCTGAATATGGGTATTAAGCTGCATGAATTTGCCAAGAGGAGAAAATTAGTGTCGTATGATATAGTTGCAAACATTCTGATTTATTTTTACTCAAAGTGCAGATGCATTGATAAGGCTTTGGAAGTCTTCCACCACATTCCTCATAAGAATGTGATTTCTTGGACTTCCATCATCCTCGGCCTTCGGATTAATGATCGGAGTTTTGAGGCTCTTACTTTCTTTAGGCAAATGACACTCACTCTAAACCCTAATTCTGTAACCTTGGTTTCCGTCCTCTCTGCATGTGCTAGGCTAGGAGCTTTGATGTGTGGAAAGGAGATCCATGCCCATGCATTGAGGAATGGGTTAGCTTTTGATGGTTTTTCGCCCAATGCACTCCTAGACATGTATGTAAGGTGTGGAAGGATGGATTTTGGATTGAACCAATTTTACATACAGCAGAAAGACATAGTTTCTTGGAACATACTGCTGAAAGGCTATGCTCTTAGAGGACAAGGAGCACATGCCGTGACACTTTTTGGCAGAATGATGAAAGCGGAGGTAAAACCGGATGATATTACATTTCTTGCTCTATTGTGTGCTTGTAGTAGATCTGGAATGCTGGCTGAAGGTTTAGAGTATTTCTATAGCATGAAAGACAAGTATTCTGTTGCCCCAAATCTTAAGCATTATGCTTGTGTGGTGGATTTACTAGGACGAGCTGGGAAATTGGAAGATGCTCACGAGTTTATACTTGAAATGCCCGTAAAACCAGATTCAGCCATCTGGGGAGCCTTACTAAATGCATGTAGGATCTACAGGCAGGTTGAACTTGGAGAGCTAGCAGCTCAACGAATTTTGGAGACCGATAGTGCAAGTATTGGGTATTATAATCTCTTGTGTGACCTCTATGCTGAGAGTGGTAAGTGGGATGAAGTTACAAGACTTAGAAAAATGATGAGAGAGAAAGGGTTTACTGTTGATCCTGGGTGCAGTTGGGTTGAAGTGAAGGGTAAAGTCCATGCCTTCCTAACTGGAGATTATTTTCACCCTCAGATAAATGAAATAGCTGTAGTTTTGGAGGGATTTTATGAGAAAATGAGGGCGGCTGGTCTCGTTGGATCAGATACAAGTTCCATCAATGAAATCAAAGCTTGGAAAGCTGATATGTTGTGTGGGCACAGTGAGAGGCTAGCTATTGGATTTGGGCTCATAAATACTGTCCCTGGGATGCCTATACGGGTAACAAAGAATCTCTACATGTGTGAAAGCTGTCACAACACCATAAAATTTATCTCCAAGGTTGTCAGGCGTGAGATTTCTGTTAGGGATACTGAATGTTTCCATCATTTCAAGGATGGAGTCTGCGCTTGTAGCGATGAGGGTTATTTGGGAAAAACTTGATATACAATAGTGCTGAAAACACTAACATTGTCTTATTGATTTACAAGAATATACAAGAATGACAAACTCAGGGTTACACCAAGCAAGTGCATTATCTACATGCATCCACTTCTGCAACAGAATTGAACACACCTGTTTAGAGCAGCAGAGCAGGACAATTAAATACTGGAACAAAGATATACTCATCTTGCTTGCATATGCAAAGAACAAAGAGTAGGAATTTCAAAAATTTGGAGCAAAAGAATATGATGCACAAGCATTGTGGCTGATGTCCACTCACCGCATCCACTTTTCAAGTACGTATATTGTAGGTATAATTTGTATGCTTGGTAATCCTCCAATTTCATGTGTGTGTTTATTTTTCTATTGTATAATTACTTGATTGGATTTACTTGGGATGTGGAAGATGGTATGAAGCCTCCCAAGTATAATCATGGAAACTGAAAACAATTCAAACTTTACTTATATGTTAAAACAACAGGCTGTTATTACAAATCTGGCACACAAAATCATTGTACTGGAATCAAGCTTAAACACCCATATTTCAAATATTTATTTAGCTAAAAGAATGATGGCAGATAAATTCTTCTATACTACTGATAGGAGCTTAAACACCCACATTCTTCTGTTCATAAGATTTATATCTTCACTGCTTTCTTAATTGTCTTGATGGATGATTTAAAAAAGTTGCTACTTGCTACATTCTCGTCAGCGTCATCATCACCAATTACCAAGGGCTTCTTCCCTATGCAATCCACTCCCTTCCTCATTCCCAAGATTATAGATGGAGAAGATGGTATCCGTCGAAAAGATCTTGCACTCTCGGACCTCTTGAGCCCTTTCTCTTTTCCACTCTTCTCTGGTCTACTACTTCCAAGTAAAGTATCTATACAATCAGTTTGATTTCCATTGCTTTTCACTGTCATTAATCTGTACGGAGGGTCATTCTGGTGTATTTTTTTGGCTTCTATCTCACTGGTCCCTTCGTTCTTTTCTCCACCACCTTTTTCAAGGGCTTCCACCTCAACAATCTCTTTTTCCTTTGCAGCATCTTTCTTTTGAATATTGGGCTGGTAGTTTACCTGACTATCCTGCTCTGTCCCCTCTGCCTCCCGTGATTCTGGAAATCTTAAGATTTTGATTTCCTTCTGCGGATATTTCAGATTCAGCTTTCTGATGATTTCATCAGTCTCGCAGGTATTTTTGTCAGCAATTTGAGAATTTTGGTCAGTACCCTCCAACAACATCTGAAGCCACTTCTCCACGTTCCCTTTTCCCCGTTGCTTTCTGCTCTCATCATCCTCCTCTCCTTCTGGTTCGTGAGCTGGAAATTGGTTGTTAAATGGCATTCCTTCCCCTATTCTCAGTTTCTGAAGTTTGTCCTTGATGAGATTTTCATCCTCTGCCATGATTACGTTTGGGTTATCACTTTCCTCAGACTTCCCTCTGTAAATGTCATCTACAGTAGCTTCCCCTCTCTCCTCGAGTCTCTTTTCCCCTCTTTCTTCATTGGGAGATGAACCTGCTTCTGATGCTTTATGCTCCTCTTCCAAGAATACTCTGAGTTCTTTGTGTAAAAGGGCCCTCGAGTTGATTCCAGGCAAGCACAAAACATCACTCTCGTCTTTATCTTCCTGCAATGTACCATCCAGTTTCTTCTCTGAATGTGCTCTCGGTTTACTTCCTGGTAGATACAAAACCGTCTTGTCATCTCCCTCATCATAGAAAGTATCATCCATTCTTGATCTCTTCCTTGCTTGCTCCAATTCTGGCCTAATCTGTTTCTCTAGCTCATCCCTCTGCTTGAATTTCTTGTGGAGCTCCCTCTCCGAGGAATCACAAATTGCTTTCTGAGCTTCAAGTCTTGCCATGAGAGCATTACTTGCTACCTGATTCAACCTCACTTGTTCCTTATAAATAACATTCCTGCAAGAAAAAAAAAATCATTAAGACAAATAAAAATGCACAAGTACTTCTTTAACCAAATGAGGGTGTAACTAGTTATTGATCTTACTGGTGCATTGCATCTCGTATCATCTTCTCTAGCATTGCTCTATACGAGGACTGTGCCTCTGCCAGGTGCCGACACTTTTCAGCCCGTCGTCTTCGTTTTATTAGGACCAACTCCAAGTCTTGGATGGCAACTCTCTCCTCATCAGTCTTTTGTTTCAGTTCATTCACTTCATCGTCCAATTTCTGTATTTCTGTCTGCAGTTTTGTTGTCTCTTCTCTTTGTCTCAGTGAATCTCTTGCCAGGACAATAGCTTGATATGGGTTGTTTACTATGTCTGGATTTGCATTCTCTTTTGACATACTTGTTTTCAATTTTCTTGCAGCTGCTACAACCCACAATAAAAGTTCAATATTGGGATGAAGTTCACATAAACACTAAAGTAAAGAAATTGAAGGGTTTGATCTCCATTACTGACCTATTATGGGGGAGTTTGACCTCAGTCTTCTGTTGATATCGAGAGGCTTAAGAGTTGATGAAGCATCAAAAGATTCCCTTGGAGATACAACAACAGCAGCTGGAGCAAGGCCTAGCTGTTTCTTTGACTCCGCAAAATGGTGAGGAAAAGAATGTGAGTCAACAGTTTGTGAAGCATTTACTTCTTCACTTTCACCATCAGCAAACAGTGATGAAAATGCCCTGTGCCTGTCAAATTGCATAGATCAACGTATATTTAAGAGTTCTATGAAGTTTGGATCATAAGGAATTGATTGATGTAAACGAAGAGTTCTGTACCTGAAATCTGAATTTGAAGAAGCAAAGATGGACAAGAACTGGTTTATGGATATACCCACTTGGAGATCCCACCATGGAATGAGAAATTCAAGTTTGTTATGTTTCTTCTTGCACACTTGCCACTGTAATATCCTTAGGTTGCCCGGAACAGTCAATCCTCCCCCTGCATTTTCAGGAAAGAGAATTTCAAGAGATGTATCTGTTCATGTATATACCACCTCTGGCTTAAGTTTTTATTTTTCTTAATTTGTTCCAAATATGAGTTACTTTTGGGTCAAATTTGATATACAAGCTTGCTCAATTATCACACAGCATTTTGTCACAAAAACAAACTCTTAACACGCGAGTGCCACAGGAACAAGAATATATAGACAGAGAGATACTTACTTGAGCAAGGGAACCAATGATCGATATCCCAAGCTAGAGGAGAGGCTGAATCTGCATGGAAATACAGAACATTGCCATATGGGTCTACCCTGAATGTTGCAGGATCAAAGCCAGCATTCCTAGAATTCAGGCAAGAATAAACATCAACCCTTGATTTTTCATAAATCATAATGAGATAGGGCTATATATTGTAGTTCAGCTGTTTTACCCAAGGTGGTTGAGTTGCTTCCATAAAAGGTTCGTAAAGATCTTGGGTTTTGCAGTGGGCTTTGCTTTAGGGTCAATAACTGGGAACATCTCATCTAGCTCTTTCGCTCTCATAGCCTAAAAATATGAGAAATTCACAATTATGAGGTGGATAAAAAGTATTGTAGCTTGTCTCAGATGATGAGATAATTCAACTACTGAAATGTTCAATTTTCCACATTTTAGGATGCAAGAGATACAAAAATGATACCCATTTATGGATATTGAGCTGATTATACCTCGTGAGGTTGCAGAGCATAGGGGGTGAAAGTGAAGGGGGGGCCATAACTGTACGGACCAAAGCTACGATCGCGGCAGAGCTTAGCGTATGCAGTCGGGTAGCCGATGGCACCATCAATTGACATATGGTCTTCGGTGAAAAGGAGATCGGCGGTAGCCATTGCCATTGATGTAATTTCTTCTTCAGGGGAAGGAATCTGTTTCTTACCAAAAACAGAGCACCAACTAAGGAGGTTGGAGATAGTGTTTTAGGGAGGGAGGGAGGGAGGGAGAGAGAGAGAGTTAACGGTCAATTTTGATTTTTAAAAAAGGTTTATAGGGGTTACGTTATTTTCAAATTGTTAAATGCCAAGCCGGCGAGCGGTGGGGAGTGTAACGGCTAGATAGTGTGACCCACTCACGAGTGACAACCTTTATATTCCTACTACTCCATTGACATATTCATGTTTTGTACCCAAAAAGACTGAATTGTCCTCTAGATGGGCGACGGGCCCATTGACGCCCTTGATGGATGATGGGGCTGGCTAAATTGGTTGGTTGAAGGGTTAAATAGGCAATGATTTTAATTTGAATTAGAAAAAAGTAAAGTGACTACTAGTAAAAGGAAAAAAAAAAAAAAGACTTTTAGAGATAGTGGACATATTTCCCCCAATCCACTAGAATAGAATAGAATAGCCTCTTAACTTACCAACGGATAAATTAATAATTAATTCTCAATGCCCTAAATCAATTTCAAGAATTTAAATTTCTATGGATAATTATCTGCGTTACAGTATAGATTAGATTAGATTAGATTATGGCTTCCTCTGCTGCGTTAGATGTAGCAGCAGGATTAAGAGTCCGTTTGGTGTAGCGTTTTAAAAATGCAGTGTTTTTAAAACGCAGCGTTTTTAAAACGCAGATTATTTAAAACGCGGCTTTTTTCTTTATAAATGCGTTTGGGATATTATGTCAAAACGCTGCTTTTTATTCCCTTTTAAAATGCGTTTTGGGAAAAGCTAGGAATTCGGTGTTTTAAAACGCATTTGCGTTTTGAAAAGCTGCTTAAAAATTGAAACGCTAAGTTAAGGAATAAACTGCGTTTTAACCCTGCGTTTTAGCTAAAACGCGCAAACAAACGGGCTCTAATTAAGAAATTGCTTCATTTCTTTCTCTTTCTTCTATACACAGTTGAAGAAGTGAGAAATTAAACTAGAAACCGGCCGGTACAAATCTTTGAAAACATCTCATTTTCGACTGACTAGCAACATTGTTGGCTTGGCAAGTTTGTGATTTGATAGGAGTAGTAGTAGTTCAAAGTAAAAAAGCGCATGTAAAAATAAATAAATATACACTAAAATGATTTTTTAGATATACATACATTGTATAAGTCAAAATACTTGAGAATGTTCCTATTTATTTAATAATATGGACACTTTCTTTTAGACTTTGAACTCTTAAAATTTTCAATCTCTTAATTAATTTGTTTTAAGCCTTTGAATTTTTTTGTCAATTTGTATTTATATATATATATATATATATATATATTAATTCTAGATCACCATATATATTAACTGCCCATGTTAACCAATGACGTATATTTTTCTTGAAAATTACCTTAGTATATATATATCTCCAATGAGGGTTTTATATCAATCACCTCATGAACCGGTTGCAGATTAATTGGCCACCATAGTGGAATTAATTAATGCTGATGTGGAGGTTCAAATTTTGGATAGATTCAATTTCTTCAACTGCTTGAAAAAAGCTGACTAGGCTGTTTTACAATGTGGCAAATTAAGTAGCCAAGATATATAGGAAATTGGTAAGAACTAGTAGTAATTATTTATTTTATAATACCCTTATGTTATCTCAAAAAAAAAACCTATCCTCCATTATAAGATTGTAGTAATACAAAGTATAACCTTTCCCAGAAAAAAAAAAAAAAAAAGTTATAAATCTTAAAACAACAAAAATAATATTACAAAGAAAAAGGAAAGGAAGACAATCACATTAAAACTACCATATTATATATTACCACCGTCCTAAATTATTGTCTTCCTTTCATTTTTTGTCCGTCCCAAAATAAATGTCTTGTTTGAATGTTTCCTTTTTAAAACAACTTTTACCAATTTATCTTTACTTTTTCTTCCTACTTTAATTATGGGCCACATGCACATGTGCATTAAATAAAACTATACATTTTACCAATATTAATAATCAAGTCAAATATTTTTTCTTAATCCGTGTGTCGGGTCAAACAAGACAATAATTTAAGGACGGAGAGAGTAGTTGTTTACTAGAAAACACCCATATTTCTTCTATAAATTATACTCCATACAATGGGAAAGGGAAGACACAAAATATAAGAAAGTTTTCTGTTTTTATTTTATTTTGTTATTATTCATTAACCCACAGCAATTATCTTGTTTGCAAGACACAAAATATCGAACTACGATATGAAAAGTTCAACAAAAAAATTCAAGAGTTTTCATCCATAAACCATCAAGATGAAGAAAAAAAATATAAGGGCTTCTTTTCTTAATATAGAAGCAATGATATATAGACAACATAATATGTAGCATTTTTGTATTCTAAACCCCTCTTTACCCTAATAAACCACATTTACTATCTCGTTCGGGAGGCTCAAACTCCTAACCCTAATACGAGAATTTGTTTGTTTTTGAAACTCAGAACTCCCAATCTCCGTTACAGAAAGTTGGTAAATGGCTAACTGAGCTAGCTATTGTCATAATGCTAGATGAGGTATTTTGAAATATATACAAGGAATGGATATATTTTTAAGGGTAAATTACACATAACCCCTTCAACTATGGGATTGAGTTTGGATTATTTCTCTCAACTATCAATTAAAGCAATGTGCCCCCTCAACTATAAAATTTCTTAAATTGCACCTTCTATTTAGATACTGTCAATTGAATTCACGAAATTCACCCACCTAAGACTCATGTGATCATCTTTACGTATGATTTTTACCATAATATTTAAAATAAAAATAAAAAATTATTATTTTTGACTATCTTTAAGTACAAAAAGAGTTTTAGAACAATAGGGGTAAAATAATTAATTGAAGCACCAAAGAGGTACTATGATTTAAAAAAAAGCCTAAAGATGGTCACACGAGTCTCAGGTGAACATTTTACGTCAACTCAAATGACAGTACCTAAATAAAAGCTGTAATTAAAGAAAATACTATAGTTGAAAGGGATACATTGCTATAATTAATAGTTGAGGGAGCCATTCAAACCTAACTCATAATTGAAGGGGGTTATGTGTAATTTACCCTATTTTTAAATGGGAGCTTTCAGTAGGCTCTCAAATCCATCCTAGATGCTAATTTTATTTTTGATTTAAATTCTAAACAAAACAACCAATAGAATTGAACCACGTATATTTACTTGTTAATAATTTCAAAAGTATGAGAAAAAAGATTAATAGAAGTCATATAAGCAAAAGAGTGTACTCCAATATTGTATAGTATAAATAATAAATAATAAAAATAAAAATAAGGGGCGTATGTGATCATAAATTAAATATTTCTCTTATTTCCTCTTTTACATGCCTTCCCAAAATAATACTCCATTCGTTTTAGATAAATGTTCCTAGTTAATACACATGAACATAATTAATGATGTGTTGTAAAATGTATACTGACGATAATATTCATAAACATTAATTAAGTTCAACTATTCTAAGTAATTGAGTTTTATTAGAAAGTGTTATATTAAATAAAAATTTAAGTATGTATTAGAAAGAATAATAGAAAATAAATATATTAAAAATCTTTAAAAATATTAATTTAAACATAAAAAAAAAAAAAAAAGTAGGAAGAGGGAGGGAGTATAACCTTAAACTCAATCTTCATGGCAAGTTTCCGTTGATTTTGGCAACGAATTGATATATTATGGGGAGGTCAAACTGTCTTCCCTCCCTCCATCAGCTCCACCCTATCTATCCTTGTTTTCTGTGATCCGACTCTTGACGCAGGTGAAGAGTTGCTATCTACTACAAGTCTATTGTCAAATCTATCACATTCGCTTCCAATCAATTTATTACTCTGATTGAGAAAGACTTTTGTGCCCCATTAAAAAGAATCATTTTGCGTCAGCCACGCCACGCCTCCACCCTAAGATAATACTGAGTATTAATTTTTTTTTCATACCTATAGATATATAGATTACAAATAAAATTAACTGTATATACTCCTGTGATCTAGACGGCGTACCATTCCCAACAAAATGGAAGAAGAAGAAGAACCGTCAAGCAACACAACCCCACTCCTCCGTCGTCCATGGTGGAACCACCTCCAATCCAACGCCACTTCCTCCCTCCACCTTACCAAAACCACCCTATGCTCCGAGCTGGGCGGCTCCGTAGGCGACCTCGGCACCTATATCCCCATAGTACTTGCCCTCACCCTAGTCTCCCACCTCGATCTCGGCACCACTCTCATTTTCACCGCCCTCTACAACATCGCTACCGGCCTCCTCTTCGGCATCCCCATGCCCGTTCAACCCATGAAGTCTATTGCTGCCGTCGCCATCTCCGAATCCCCTCACCTCTCCCTCTCCCAGATCGCCGCCGCCGGAATCTCAACCGCATCCGTCCTACTCATCCTAGGCGTCACCGGTCTCATGTCCGTTCTCTACCGCTATCTCCCCCTTCCCGTGGTCCGCGGCGTCCAGCTTTCTCAAGGTCTCTCCTTCGCCTTTTCTGCCATCAAATACGTCCGCTACAATCAAGACTTTGCTCTAAGCAAATCGGGTCCCCCGAGATCCTGGCTTGGGCTCGACGGCATCGTTTTAGCTCTTTCCTCGATTCTGTTCCTTGTACTATCCACCGGCTCCGGCGAGACGTATAACAACGACGACCAAACTTATTCTTCCCCGGGAACCACCAGTCCTTCGACCCGAACACGACGCCGTGTTCGTCGCAGGCTTCAAATCTTGTCTGCTATTCCTGCTGCTCTGTTAGTTTTTCTACTGGGTTTAGTGCTGTGCTTTATCCGGGATCCCTCCATCATCGGAGACCTTCGATTGGGCCCATCGAAGGTGCACGTGTTGAAAATCACGTGGGAGGATTGGAAAACAGGATTTCTCCGGGCTGCCGTACCGCAAATTCCTCTATCGGTGTTGAATTCGGTTATCGCCGTATGCAAGTTATCGGCAGATTTGTTTCCGGAGAAGGAAGTCTCGGCGACGGGGGTGTCGGTGAGTGTGGGAGCTATGAATTTAGTGGGGTGTTGGTTTGGAGCAATGCCGGTTTGTCACGGGGCGGGTGGGTTAGCGGGTCAGTATAGGTTCGGTGGGAGGAGCGGGGCGTCCGTGGTGTTGTTGGGAATGGGGAAATTGGTACTTGGACTGGTGTTTGGCAACTCGTTTGTGAGAATATTGGGTGAGTTTCCAATAGGGATACTGGGAGCCTTGCTGCTGTTTGCTGGGATAGAATTGGCAATGGCTTCGAGGGATATGAACACAAAGGAAGAGTCGTTCGTGATGTTGGTATGTGCTGCTGTATCACTCACTGGGTCAAGTGCCGCCTTGGGATTCGTGTGTGGGATTTTGTTATTTTTAACCTTGAAATTAAGGCAAGTAGATTGTTCTGGTTTTAGGTTATGCAGATTCTTCAAGTCCAGAAACAACGATGTTGTTGACGATCAAGTTATTAGTGGCCTTAATCCTTTAGAACTATGAAAAAAACATGTGGGTGGGTGGGTGGGTCTGTATTGCACGTCCGGAAAAAATATTCGTTCCCGCCCTCAGGTCGTTCACAAAACAGAATCCATATGTATACCCTTCAACTTTAGTGTCACTGGTGGTCGACTACTGTACAACATTAATTAATTTATTGAAAGCTTCAAATATTGATATTGCATATAACTGATCATAATTTTTTTTTAATATTATAAGTGCGTTTTCTTAGTGAATAAATAAATATATTCTCTTTTTTTTTTTTTTTTGAGAAATGCTATAATAACTAGGACTCTCCAATTCTACTAGTATTATTGATAAAATTTTGTTAATTTGTGCCCTAATGTATATATTAAATATCATTAATTAATGTAGTTATGTATACAATTATTTAAGTGAACAAATAAAATATATGTAAATGCACTTGTTACAATAATATAAATGTTTTAGATATATAGCGTCTCTCAGCATTTTTCTTGATAAATCCATGATTCTTAATAAATATTCCTCTCATTTCACAGAAATACTTCACATTTAGAATATATTACTATTAAGCGATGTATAAATAATATTTAATTTAGTCATAATTACAAAATTGTTCGAGTGGAGGCTGGGGATTTTCTCTACCATCGACGGGTCATCTATAACCAAGATATTTATAACTTATGTATAGAATAAACTATTAAAGTAGAAAGCGATTGAGATCAGTTGTGAGCGGGTCATGTTCCTAGCGCTGCAGAGCAACAACTGAGTCCAAATCTACCTTCTCGGCTATTCAGGGTGCAAGAGATCCGGAGGGAAAGGTCTTACTTGGAAATTGTTGATACAATTTTTTTTTAAATGAACTTTTTAACTGAAATACCAAATAAAATACTGGACACTTGCTGTTAACCCTTTTTCTTTACTAGGAATACAATTATATTCAATAATTTTTTCATGGATATTTTAAGTAAATAGTTCGAAATTGTAATTAATATGGGATTAGGCGGACCAATTAGATTATGAGGGCACGATGGGGACTACTAGAGTTTCTCTAATACAATCATCTATCTAGTAAAAAATGCTAGATACGTATGAAAGATAAATTTTTCAAAAAAAAAAAAAAAGTCTTTCTATCTACGTCATTTACCGTTAATTTTTTTTTATTTTTTAATGTCAATCAGTTAAAGTTTACCATAATTTTTCTTTTATTTTTTACTGTCAATCAGTTACGGTATGGAATAATTTTTATTTTTGTTTTTTTGTAATTAATTATGAAAAACTGTCACGTTTGTAATAATGTTCTAAAATGAGTCTTGCATTGGAGTACGTTTAAAAAGATGACTCTCTATATTTTAAATTTTTTTGCCACATACAGAAAATATTTTCTTATTTAAGCATGCCATATAGAAAAAACTAGATGATAAATTGGAGATGCTCTTAGGGGCAAATGGGATATGGATATCCGATCTGTATACATGTTTCTACTAATCATCAAAAATTATGTAAGAGTGAAAAGTACAAAATTTTGAGACACATACAGAAAATATTTTCTTATTTAAGCATGCCATATTGAAAAAACTAGATGATAAATTGGAGACGCTCTTAGGGGCAAATGGGATATGGATATCCTATCTGTATACATGTTTCTACTAATCATCAAAAATTATGTAAGAGTGAAAAGTACAAAATTTTGAGACACATTGTAACACAATAATAATAATAAAAAAATATTGTATAATTTAACATAAAAAAATGCTTAAAACATATCTTATTTGAGCGAAATTTTGAGAGGGTTGATGAGTAGACAGGGAAAGTGAGATTTTTAGAGAGAGAGAGAGAGAGTCAAGAAATCTATATATAAAATTAAAGTTGGTGAAGAGGCCTACGCCACATCACCTTCATGCATTTTTTTCGATTCTCAAATCTTCACATAAAATTGATTTTTGGAGTGAGATTATTAACTAATAAGTATACCTAATAATAATAATAATAAGTTTGATAATATGTATTACTATTAGGTAGTACCTTCTTCTAATTATAATAGTAAAAGAACCTTAAGTATTGACAAGGAAATGCATGCAAAAGATGGAAAACAAAACAAAATAATATTATCAATGAGATTTAAATCAACACATTTTTAAATATGAATATGCACCTTAAACCAACTCATCTAATTATATTATATGTAAATATTTTTTTAAAAAATTAAATTATTCTACAAAATTATTTTATAACTTAAACCAACTAATTTTTATAAATGTTACTCACTCCATGTCAAATTATGAGTCTCATTTTTTCTTATTTAAGATCCTAAAATAATGTCTATAATATATGATACATATCAACAAATTTTAAATAATTTCATTCAAAATTGATGTTTTATTATTCTTCATGTTTGTGTAAATTTCTTTTTCTCACTAACAGTGTATCAAAAATATGTAAATATAGTTTCCAAACATTTTTCTAATCATTGAATGATCATCAAAAATTATTTTTAAAAAATATAATTATATTCATTCCTTAAGAAATTCTCTTTTGTTAAGAAAAAAAGTTATCTTTCTTCAATATGTCCCAAAGTAAATATTTTATTTTTAATTTTGTAAAATTTCTTCAAATTTATGTCTAAAATATGTTAAAATGTAGAATATATTGAGGGAGGAAAAAAAAATTAGTACACATGCGGTTGTACAGCCCGCATGTGCACTTGTACATGAGGCTTGTTTGGCTTCGTGCACAAGTGCACATGCGGGCTGTACAACCGCATGTCTTAAAAAAAATATTATGCTACATGCAGTTGTATCAGCCGCATGTGCTCTTATACATGAGGCTGGTTTGGCCTAATGTACAAGAGTACATGCGGGCAGTACAATCGCATGTAGGCACGTTTTTTTTTTTCAAAGTGCAAAAAAAAAAAAAAGTGCTTACATGCGGTTGTACTTCCCGCATATACTCTTCTACATTAGGCCAAACAAGTCTCATGTACAAGAGCACATGTGGCTGATACAACCGCATGTAGCATATATATATTTTTAAAGACATGTAGTTGTACAGCCCGCATGTGTATTTGTACATGAGGCCAAACAAGCCTCATGTAGAAGTGCACATGCGGGTTGCATAACCGCATGTGCACTAATTTTTTTTTCCTCCCTCAATATATTGTATATTTTAACACAATAATAACATCAAAAAATATATATTTAAAACAAAATAGGCATAAAACATATATATTCAAAGCAAATAACTAAATAAAAAATTTAATTTAATACAAGGTATATGAAAAATATACATTTTATGCAAAATTAATAATATTTTTTTAATCAAAATTGTACATTATAACACAATAATAAAAGCGAAAAATTCATATTTAAAACAAAATATTATTTTTTAATCAAAATTGTATATTATAACGTAATAATAACAACATAAAATTTATATTTAAAACCAAAATAGGCATAAAACATACATATTCAAAGCAAATAACTAAATAACAAAATTAATTTAATACAAAGTATATGAAAAATATACATTTAATGCAAAATTATTATTATTTTTTAATCTAAATTGTACATTATAACACAATAATAATAACGAAAAATTATTTTTAATCTAAATTGTACATTATAACACAATAATAACAAGATCAAATTTATATTTAAAATAAAATAGGCCTAAAACATACATATTCAAAACAAATAACTAAATAACAAAATTAATTTTAGGTTAATTTTTTTAAAAGGCCATTTAGGTTAGTTTTTAAAAAAAAAACTGTAAAATTCAGGGGGCCAGCTGTAAAATTTTAGTTTACTTAAAAAAACTGGGGAAAAGGAAAAGGGCACGTTAATAATTATGTCGGGAAAGAGGCTGCCTAAGCGTATTATGCTATGTATCAGAAAATTCTCTCAAAAATAGCACTGTGTAGCTCTCTCTCTCTCTAAAGACTAGTTCTCTTGTGCCCATGGAAGCTCCTCCGGAACTCACTATCACTCCACGACCACTAGACCTCTCCCCCTCGATCCCCCGCCCCCATAAATAATCATTCGTAGAGTGTAGATGACATCCAATTTACGGAAAGGCAATATGACGCCTGAAGTTATGGAAGTTTCCAAAAAAGGCTAAAAATGTGCACACGGTTAAGGAAATGATGGAAGTTTCCCAAAGCAGCCCCACCGGAAGCAATGATCCTACCGATGTCTGCTAACAATCCAAAATCAAGTGAGACAAGTACTAGTAAAAGTGACAAGTCCAACAAAGAGGTGATAGATTTTGAAGACCCAAAAATTGGTGTTTTTTCAGGAGAAATGGAAGCGAAATTTTTTGAAACACGAGACACTTCCCAAACAAGAGCTAAGAAAAAAAAAAAACAAACTCAAATGACTTAGCAAACACATTTTCTTAAGAGCGGATCATTGCAAGTTTTGGATTTAACTCAGATATTTTGTCATCCTTTACTAATTAAAAAGAAATGGGTAACATATACTCCATCCGTTGCTAAAAAATTCCTATTTGAATAAGACTGAACACATAAATTAAAAAACTTAATGAAATAACACTTAAGATAAAATGCTAATGGTTATATTCTTTAATTTTTTAAAAATTAGATGTTTTTAATTAAAAACACCCTATCTAAAAAAAAAGAAACTAGACTCACTCCGTCCTTAAATTATTATCTTGTTTGACATTATTGTCTTATTTGATTCTGCATACGATTAAGAAAAATAATTGACTTGATTATTAATATTGATATAGTGTGTAATTTTTTTAATATTTATGTGTATGAATCATAATTAAAGTATGTTAAAAAATAAAGAGTAAAATATTATCCTAAAAAAAATACTTTTAAATAAGATTATTATTTTAAGATAAAAAAAAAAACTAAAAAAATAATTTAGGAACGGAGGAGAAGTTGTTTACTTTAGGTCAACTCTCTAGAAAAATGGCACGGCCGGAGGAAGTTAATACCTCCCTATCCTAAAGGTCAACTCTCTAGAAAAATCGCCTGATAATCAAGTCGTACCATTTTCGCTTGACTTCAACTTCACTCTCCCTCTTGATCTCAATTCCACAAACGAAGAAATAAACACTTCAAAGATCCAACCACTCAGTTGGGTACAGGAATTACAGCTCCAAAACAGTCATAGGCGAGAAGAACAAACAAAGTATTTCCAGGTTTGCCCTTCCTCATATGAGTGATGCAATTTACTAAATCCCAATTAAGCTCCATGCTTGAATTTCAGCTTATCAATATTCATTTTTTGCCCAAGTTTTTCCTGGTTTAATGTAGTTTGTAAGTTATTAATTTGATTCCTAGCCTGTAATTTAGTACTACAAACTGCAAATTGGTACGCCCATTTGTGCATATAGCATTTGGGTATTCAATTTTTCTACTTTTAGTTTGTGGGTTCTCGAGAATTCTTTGAAAGAATTGGCAAGACTTTCAGATTTACGGTCATGAAGGTTATGCTTACTGAATGTGGGTCTGTGTTAGGATTGTTGATATTATTTTTCGTTATCTTTATAAATGCCTACACCCCTACCCCTGTTCGTGAAATCGGGTTTGGGGATTTCGGACCTCGAGATGGACCCTCTATGATCTACAAGTACGATCGGGTTGACGAGGTAAAGAAAGAATGTTCTTCTGTTTTAGCTTCCGCTACTGCTATGAGATCCAATGATAATAGAGCATTTAGCATTAGAGAAGAGCTGTCTTTTGTTAATGGGGATTGGTGGCAAGATTTGAATGGGTCTCCGCTGATGCCGTTTGATGATACTGAGGGTTTGACTTCAAATGGATCTCAGTATATGCATTCTCCGTTGAATTTGGTTTCTTTCTGGGTGACTGATGTTGACCGAGCTCATCGGTCAAAGAACTGGGTAGGTGTTAGTGGGGTTCTGCAGATGGGAATAAGTATCTGGCGCATGTTTGATCAAAAGCCAGATGAAGGGAACCCTCGTTTCAACATTTGGCCTAGTCATTCCGAGCTCTCAGTTTCTTTCCAAGGAGTTTACACAGAATCTGAAGGGGAAAAGGTAATGTGCTTGCTAGGGAATACATTGTTGCCTACTCGTTATCCCGACTCTACCAATCAATGGGAATGGATGAAGGAAGGGTATAACAGTCAGCCCCCTCTTTCGCAGGATGATCAGATTTTGCTTGTTCTTCGGTATCCAAAGACATTCACATTGACAAACAGAGCTATTCAAGGGAGCATGAAAAGCTTGAATTTGAAATCAAGCCCAAAGTACTTTGACCAAGTCCAGATGTCCTCTTGTTTGGGTACTTCTGCAAACTATGAGTTTGGTTCTGAAAAGATCTTGTCTAGAGCATGCAATCCATACCCATATAAAGACACCTTGTTGAGTTCTGGCATTGATATATATAAAGGGCTTGACTTTTGCCTCATTCTTGAGCGGTTTACCAGGCAAGAAGCCTTTGACATTATGCCAAACTGGAGATGCAATGGTACTGACAACTTTTGCAGTAAGTTGGGCCCTTTTGTCTCAGATATTGGGAGAAAAGCCACAAATGGAAGCTTTAATGACTTTAAGCTTGTTCTTCAGGATGTTCGCTGCGAGGAAATGTCTTCACGAGACCCCACTGGCTTTACAAAGGTTGCTGCAGTTTTTAGAGCATTTCCTGCATTTGAGAGTCCATATAATGCGGCACAGAGAACCGGGCTCAATAATATGACGCTTTCTGCTGAAGGTATTTGGAAGCCTTCCAGTGGGCAGCTCTGCATGGTTGGTTGCCAAGGAAGTGGTTGTGATTCTCGAATCTGTTTGTATGTACCTCTCTCGTTCTCCATTGAGCAACGCAGCATTGTTATTGGCACTTTTTCAAGCATTAAAGAAGGTCTGCAGTCTTACTTTCCATTGACCTTCAAAAAGCCAGTGCGGCCTTCAGAGATATATAGTCAGTACTCTACTTCACGTCCATATTACAAGTACTCAAAAATAGATTTGGCTGGTACAGTTCTCGAGAAAAACGAGCCTTTCAACTTTGGTACTGTAATCAAGAAGTCATTCCTGACATTCCCCAAAATGGAAGACGCGGACTCGCTCCAGCTCAGTCTCTCTTATCTCTCTGAAGATCTCACCCTTCAAATATCAGCAGTCCCTGATCCTGTTCCTAGTTACCATCCCCCAAGAACCGATATTCAGATGGAGATTCTCTCTGTTGGCCCTTTGTTTGGGCGTTATTGGTCTTCACAAAATGAATCCATCACTGAAGAGAACGTTCCTTACCGTGCTAAGGCAGAATCCACCGAGAGACAGCTCCTCTTAAATATATCAGCTCAACTCATTCTCACTGGAAAACAGTACAGCAACTTTTCTACCCTCTTTGTCGAAGGGCTTTATGACCAACACGTCGGGAAAATGTATCTGATTGGTTGCAGGGATGTTGGGGTCTCGTGGAAGCTCTTATCAGAAGGCATGGAGCTTGAAGCAGGATTAGATTGTTTGATTGAAGTGGTCGTGTCGTATCCTCCTACTACCTCCCGATGGCTTGTCAATCCAACAGCTAGGATTTCCGTTTCTAGCCAAAGAACCGAAGATGATCCCCTCTATTTCAGTCCAATCAAGCTCCAAACTCTTCCGCTTATGTACAGGAAGCAACGAGAAGACATTCTCTCTAGGAGAGGTGTTGAGGGAATCTTTCGAGTCTTGACTCTTTCAGTGGCGATTGCTTGCATTTTGAGCCAACTCTTCTATATCAAAAATCATCTGGACTATGTTCCTTACATTTCTCTTGTCATGCTAGGTGTTCAAGCACTTGGGTATGGGCTTCCCCTGATCACGGGAGCTGAAGCTCTCTTCCAAAAGTCCAATGAATCTTATGAAAGCCCATCTTATGACCTCGGAAATAGTCAGTGGGTCCGTGTGATTGATTACTCGGTGAAGCTTCTTGTACTGGTTTCTTTTTCACTAACACTGAGGCTCTACCAGAAGGTGTGGAGATCCCGAATAAGATTACTCATGCGGACCCCACTCGAACCACATCGGGTCCCGAGCGATAAGCTGGTATTTCTTGTTACCTTGATTATACATGTCATTGGATACACAAGTGTTCTCATTATTCATTCGATGGGAACCATTAAGCAACCAATTTTGAGTGAAAGACACTTGGATTCGATGGGGAACTTACGTAACATGCAAGAATGGGAAATTGAACTCGAGGAGTATGTGGGTCTCGTTCAAGACTTTTTTCTGCTCCCTCAAGTCATTGCCAACTTGATTTGGCAGATCAATTGCAAACCACTCAGGAATATATATTTTATTGGGGTAACCGTGGTACGACTTCTCCCACACATTTATGATTACATAAGAACTCCTGTCCCAAATCCATACTTCTCTGAAGATTATGAGTTTGTGAATCCAAATCTGGACTTTTACTCAAAGTTTGGAGATGTTGCAATACCTGCAACAGCGGTTTTTCTTGCCGTTACAATATATGTTCAGCAAAGGTGGAGTTATGAGAAGCTCAGCCAAATCCTAGTTTTGGGCAAGTTTAAAATTCTGCCATTCAGGTCAAGAGCTTATGAAAGGTTGCCCTCGGTGGTGGTTGAGGCTGAGCTTGCTTCTGATGTGAGTGCGAATGCTGCAATGAGAAAGGAACTTGAGGAAGAGTGATATATGCATGGCTTCCTTCCATGGTTTACTAGATGAGTGAGTTGTAATGCAGTTTAGATGTATTCTCATTATTGTTAATTGTTAAAATTTTCTTCAAATACTATGACCACTTGAATTTGACATATAGTCTTGCAAATGATAATTTTGTATTGTAATGAATATTTGTGCTTGATATTTTGTTTATGCAAAGTAAAGAAATATTAGATCTCGCCTCTGGATTTGCTGCACTGTCTGTTGACTCAATGCAAGTTGTATTGTAATATGAATTGGCAAACTCTTCATACAATGCTACAGTCATAGTTTACTTAGATAATAGGCAATGCTCATAATCTAAAATCTTCCATTTTGGCATGCATGGCTCATTTGTTTCAGTAAGGTATATGGCCTGCAATCTGGCGGGTTGCGTAGATGCTATATGTTTTCGTAACTTTGTTTCCCTGGTGTAGCCCGTCAATATTATCTCGCGGTCAACGGTTAGAGCATGTTAGTTTGGTGCTTGCATAGACTGTCCACATTCCATAAGTAACAGCATACTCCTTGGTCAAAAGTTCTCCGTCCGTTTGTCAATAATGTTTATGTTGATTAGTATCGTATATAAGCATAATTAAACTGGTAGAATCGTCTACTTTAATTTTTCTTGCTATATAGGAGTATAAAATCTACTTTTTCTATTAAAAGAATAAAAAATAAGTAAACTGGTAGAGTGCATGCTCTTTTAAGAATTTGAAGACAAGTTTTCCATAATCTTGCTTTATATATATATATATAGGACTCTCATCATCGTTAATCATGTATAGTATATGTGATTACAGTGTATCATGTCAGTCCACAACGGTTTGTTTGACCATGGCCGGCGTTTGATCTGTTGTAAAGTTGAGTCGAGTGTGCTGGGTTTCTGAGGCTTTTCTTGCTTTTTGAAGGTTCCATAGTAAATAAACTGACAATATTCGTAAAGAGAGTTGATACATGAACTTTGTTAAAGCTTCTTCAGTATTTATACTGAACAAGAAGTTGATGAAAAACTTTAAAAGCAAGGCTGTCTTAAAAACTGGGATACTAAGAGTCGAGGTGCATTACTAGATCTAGTAAAAGATCACACTAGCTAGGTAGGGAAAGCGGAGTTTTAACTGGACTGATCACTTGGCATTTTGAAGACGTTCACGAACAACTCGACTCTAATGAAACCGTAGGAGAGGGGTTAATTTGGATACAAGCACGATTCGATTCTCTTTGGGTGGTTGCACTGGTGATTATTGATTGGATCCGTATGTATGTATCTCTCTATGCGTTCTCACTAATTAAGTAGACTTAACAACTCCGATTTTACATCATCTTGCCTGCTAGTTGCGAGTTGTGACCCAACAATTCAACTTGGTGTTTGTCTCAATTATTTACTATTCCCGATCATATGAACTCGGTAATCGTACGTAATTTGGTCGGTCTTTTATCTCAATTATTTAGAAGATGACTGCTACAGTAGCAGCTCCATAATTATATGCACTTGATGATGCAACTCCTGTCTTTGTTTGTTTCAATTATTTGGAAGAGTACTACGTGCAGCTAATTCCAATTACTACATGAACTTAATAATTCAACTCAATCTTTGTTCCACTATATATTTTCACCTTCATTTTCCTTCCAACCAAGGCACACTTTGGTACGTACAGTGCAGAAAGCACCAAGTACAAGTGAAATAGGGCACTAGAAGAATACAATTTTTTGTCTTTGAAATGGGAATATCATGATGTCTACTCTACTCATAGAATTTAGACAGGGCTATGAAAAGGGTGAGGGTTGAGCCCCGCCCGGTCTAAATTTACGTGTCTACTCATAGAATCTCTCTACGAAATCATAATGCCTTGCTTGCTTGCATCTCAAATAAAATAATTAAAAAAAAAAAAAAAAGGCTCATTTCTAAATCTATTATTACTAGTAATAATTAATTAATTAATTATAATAGTGCATTTGAAGGCGGCATGCATGCAAAAGCATGTAATGTTGAACAAGGCAAGGCAATACATGCAAGAAGAAGAAATCATTCAGTACCTTTCTTTGATTGGAACATTGTACGTAGTTTGTTTCATCAATCGGAAGCAGCTAACTTAAGAAGAAGAAATCATACATTTCTAAATCAACCTGGCCGGAGTTTAAATAGAGCAATGACTCCCAAATTTCACGAGCAGCTAGACTCGACTCTGTCTCTGTGTGTGTGTGTGTGTGTTTAAAATTGAATTAAAGGACATTAATATATCCCTCATCCCAACTCTTTCTTAATTGGAATAGGTTTGGGATAAGTAGAAATTAAACCAACACCACTTATCTCGTAGCATGTGTTGTGGAAAAACGAAACCGGTCGGTGAGGAGACGTAAATTGGGCACGTCCAGATAGATGAATTGTTGGAATACGAGCTAGGTACTACTACTACTACTATTCTCTCTCCCATTAGCTGCCATGCATTGACAAGGAAAGTTCAAACACGGACTGACTTGTTCTTAATTTGGGTTACCATTGATATGATTGATTTATTAGGTTTTCTTCTTGTTTTGTTCTTAATTTGTCTAGAAAGGCCAGGGGAGAGCAAAACGGACTTGGCCCCCCTATCTATCATCTTTGACCACTTGTACATTCCCATTCCCATTCCCATTCCTAGCCCATCACAGATTCATTCCTCCTCCTTTTCAACTGGACTACTTTTATTTTCTCAGAATTTCCTTTTTCAACTTTGGCTTTTGGGGGTTAAGGTTAATCTATCTAGTGTTTAATGTTTTGTTCATGAGATTTACAGAGAAAGATGGAAATTAAATTATACGTAAATAATTAGTTTTTCAGGTTAGTAGTAGAATAACAACTCCCTCCCTCCCTCCTTCCCTCCCTCCCAATAATAATAATAATAATAATAATAATAATAATAATAATAATAATAATAATTTCTTCTTTCCTCTTTGGTTTATTTTAACAAAACAGACTCATTTCAAAAAATTGTAATAATATTAATGTAATTTGAAGAAGGTACAAACAAGTACACTTGCAATTTTAAATAAAGTTTGATTGTTAAATGAAACTATATATTTTATTGGAATTGAATAGAGGGATTACTAATGTATATAAATTAAAGAGAAATTGTAAGTATTAATTGTTGTTATTATTGCTTCATTAACAAAACTCTTAATTTGAATACTTAAAATTAACTTATTTATCTTTCATATTAAGTATTGATATTTAAAATTAATTAATTTCTTTGACTTTAGAATACAAAATTGTAAACATTAATTATATACTCTTAAAAAGAGATACTATCAATTTTCTTTTTAAAATAAATTGCAAAATTGACTTTTAAATCTCTGCTTATATTGCTAAAATTTTTTTTGCTATTAACACTTGAAGTATGTATTCATTGTGTCTTGTTTTGATTATATCAGATGATACTTTACATTCTCGATCTACTGTGAAGTGCTGCAATTAAAAAATAAAATATTAATACTGATTTGAAATGAAAATAATAACTTTAGTATGATCGTATTCCATTGCCATCACATATATATATATATATATATATATAGTTTTTCTCATGAGGCAGCAACTATTTATTTTTCAAAGAATTAGAAATGAAAAAGCAAGCAAGCAAGACACACGCATAGAAAGAGGATTTAAATGTGAATAAGTGGAAAAAATCTAGTCATCAATTATTTTAAAAAAGACAAAAAAATAATAAAACAAGACAATAATTTAAGGAAGGGGGGGGGGTGGGGGTGGGGGTGTTGGGGAAGTATTACTTGGGACCTAATATTAATAATAGTGAACATTAGCCCCCTTCCATGCTTTCTAGAAGGCCGAAGTTTTTTTAACACCAGTGCTGTTTGTCATCCCAATTTTTGATATCAAAACATTTAATTCCTTTGTGGATAGAAAAATTACCAAATGTATTATTTTATCTTACTGTACTAACATTTTACTATACCACAAAACTTTTTTAATAACGCAAAGTATATATCGTGCCATTAATAACAATATAAATTAAATAATTTATAGAGGTGACCTGACCTGACCATGTATAAAAAACTTTTTCTTTATCCCCTTCAATAACATTTCTTTATCCCATTCAGTTTTGACCACAATGGTTCATTACGTGATTGGATGATCCCATGTGTGGACCGGTCATTTCTTCAATAAATAAAAAAAAATTAAAAAATTAAAAAATATATTTTTTTTTGAATGTGGACATAAATCGTTATTTCTGAAGAAAAAAAAAACCAAATTTTAAAAATCTATTAATAATAACTAAAACAAAAGTTACTGTTTCCCTCACGTGGCTAATTTTACTCCGAACAGGTAGGTTTAACTCTATAATTTTTTTAATTAACTTTAACCTTATCGTAAATCTATAATTTTTTTTTATCAGTACTTTTTTTTTTCTAATTACTGTCTTGACTTTATGGATCTAAAATATTTTTTTATTTGTAATTTTTTTGGTAATTACAACGGTTAGGTTTACCCATGAAACTTTTCTTATTAACTTGAAGCTTATCCTAAATTTGTTTACCTGTAATTTTTTTCTAATTACTATTTTAACTTTAATCGTATCCTAAATCTATAAAATCTTTTTTAGTAATTACTGTTTTGACTTTAACAGTATCTTAAATCTGTAAAATTATTTTTTATTTATATTTTTTTGTAATTACTATTTTGGTTAGTTAAGGTCATTCTATTTAAAGTGATCGACATAGATTTCTAAAAAAAAATATTGTAATTTAAATATAATATATGTATTTTTTAAACAAACAATACAATTGATTGATTATATCTTGATTTGAAACAAATACGCATTAATTTAAAAAAATTCACATTTTTTGGTATATGTGAATCTATACTAAAATATGAAATACATTATAAATGAATTTTTTCGTGCGTAGGATGGACGGGTATTATCTAGTAGATACTAATTAATAATAATGTGAAAGCTTTCTATTTTTTCTTTTGTCTTTCTATTTTTTTATATAAATGTAAAAACTTTTCATGACTCTGATGATGAGGTTAACGAAAGAGAGATATTGACTTGTAGAAATCAGGTGCGGTTGGACTTTTATAATGATAATGAAGAAGTTAGAAGCTTCTGTGTGTGTGTGTGTGTCTGTTCCCCTTCCAGAAAGAAGGGCAGGTGAAATTCACAAATCTTGGGAGTCTATGTTGGACTTGGACCCTGATTTAATTCTTTGCCATCCATGCATGCATCCATCCATCCTTGCTGAGACTGAGAGAGAGAGAGAGAGAGAGAGAGAGAGAGAGAGAGAGAGAGAGAGAGAGAGAGAGAGAGAGAGAGGCTGTTGATCATATGTTTCAATTAGTACAAGTCTTGTCGATCGTGCTAGATCTTTTGAATTTTGTTTGATATAAATAATTAATTAACAAACACCAACAATTTTAATAATTATCACAATATCTTCATAGTACTCCCATGCATGCAGCTGACTATTAAAATTAGTAGCTAACATGGTTTGGCCAAGTTTGATCAGCTTCTACAAATGGTTTAGTGCCACCCGTCTGTTGAAATTTGTGTCATATATAGGGACTTTTTGTTTCTCTAAAAAAAGTCCATTATACCCTCCCTTCCTCCCTTGGCTGGGAATGATTTATCCCTAGCTAGTAAATTACTACTACAAGATCTGTAGCCTACAATTAATTAATTTCAATTCTCATCCCTAATTGCTGTTGCTGGAGGAATCCATTCACAAATTTACAACTTGCAAGTAATTAGTAGATTTAGTTGATTAGACCGACAGACAAACAGACAGACACGGTGTTTCTATTCTACAAAATTTTAAGCTATTATTTTTTAGATAAAAATTTTCTTTAAAAAAGATATACATACATCCTAGCTCCTTGATTGAGAATGAGATAAATTCAATTAAAAGGGAAGAGTTGGCATCAATCTCTCGCTAATCATAAATGTGGGTGCAATAGGACGATTGATTATAAAGCTGGACATGTGATTGTAGGTAGGTTCCCTTTGGTTAAAATCATGTGTTGAATCATGTATGTGGATTAAAGAGCTAGTTAGTTAAGTAACCGATGGTTTGTGGGTGAAATAACTTCAAAAACTGTAAAACAAGCAGCTGCCAATGCAAATCTTCTATCCCACTTCCTATCACACTCTCTCTCTGTCCCATTAAATCTCAACCCTACATGCTTCCTTGTAAAAATTGTGAAAGGAAGACAAACTAAAATAACAAGTATACGTGTAAGACTAGGATTAAGTGGAACACAGTGTGTGATAGGGAGTGTGATAGAAGATTTGAAGCCATCAATGCCATCTTAATTTAGCAATAAACCATATATAGCACTGTGCTAGCTAGCTGTGACCATGCATGCATTCTTTTTTAAATCACATTATTTAATTCCATCTCTGTTAATTATATAAGCATGCATCAACATGTCATGTCCATTTTACTTCCAAACCACTTACTCCCGTAGAAAACCTAGCTACCAACGTTAATCCCCCTGCAAGCATAAATACTTTTAATTTGTTTGTGTAGTAGGATTATTATCAATTATATATGAAAATGCCTATTTCCCCTTCTTCTTCTAAACAATGAGAGTACTTTAGCTTACTTCATGACTTAATTTGAGGGACCAACATACATGTTTCTGGAGGAGTGTTTAGAGTGCTTTTGCTGTCCATACATAGTTGACTTGAGGGGCCATCCGTATTACGTTAACTTCACCTTGAAAATTTTAAACAGTTATTATTGATAGAGTACTGGCCCCTTTATAAAATTGAAACATTTAAATATTCGTGAAAAGCGTCATAATAATTTATTGAAATGCTGTTGAATTTCTCAATCGCGATCGCGTACATAATTGAACGACAAACTATTACAAAATAGTAATAAACATGCCTAATACAACCCAAGCTAGGAGAAACCTCACAGAGACGCTCGCGGATTACAAATGTGGGAAGGGGTAACAGATTGACTAAGCCTATGGGAATACATGTACAGTTTCGCACCCTGAAGAAAGCAACCTACAAAACAGAGGTCAGTACCAAAACAAGCATAGAAAACAGAGAACCGTTAAACAGAGGTAAAGAACATGCTGAGACAATGGTAGAGCAAACACGCCAGTGTCAAATTCACCGACTCACCGTCACCAGTGCTAGCACCTCGGCTAAAGCTACTCCTAGGCTCAGTAACCCTTCTCAATCACAAGTCCACCAAACGAGTCCACCGTTTCTCCCAAACCCAGCACACTAGAACCAAAACGGCAACGCCCCACACTGCCAAACCCAAACTCCGGTGGCCCTCTATGAAGGAAGCAACCCGAAGGCTTCCTCACAACCTCTCTCAGCAACCTGAACCCGAAACCACAAAGGAAACAGCAGCAAACAAGCTCACCGAAGGGCTCTTCTTCAAGAACTCTACCTAAGTGTTTACTCTCAAGCTCACGCTCACATACTCACCAAGAGAAGAGAGAAGAGAGAGAAACACTCAAAGGCTGGTTGTGGTATAGAGAAAGATCAGGTACGGCTGAAGAAACCCCAAAATCTAAACCCTAGATTTTGTTTCAGCTCTCACTACATTACAGTGACGCAACGAGGGCATAAATGAATATATATGACGACTGTTATGAAAAAGAGGACAGCAGGTCGGTTAAAAGGAATGCCCTAGAAGCTCATCTTCGGCAAATGCGCAAGGCATTGGGTGGGCCGCCAAGTAGATGGGCTGGGGTTTGGGCCGTTATAAACGGGCTGCCATAATAAACATTGGGCCAGACCAACTAAATTATAACAATCTCCACTTTGGAACAAGTGCTGGTTCATAAACTAACAGGACTTGAAGGAGTTAAAAGAACGGGTTTATCATCGCCTATCCACCACTTGTTCCAACACAAAGCTGGATCAAGCAGGGGAAAGCATACACGAAGAATGCTTAGTAAAATAACAATCTAACTTGCTCCACCACACAAATTAGGAACAAGGAAGACACCACAACACATACAAAGTTCGAAGTGGATTTTTCGGGGTAACACATAAAATAGAGAAATCAATCACCGGGATCCAATTTTAGAATTTTAAAACAGTTTTGAAATTTTGTTAATTACCGCAAAACATTTTAACTCCCAATAAAATTGGATAATCAAAATACATTTAACCCTAATCCCCTCACAAAGAGTAAACCCCTTCACAAGCAACCTAGCTTCAAATCTAACACAGTCAGCCTTATTTTTAAGCACAATATTCCAAGAATGATTCACATGCAAAGAGTTAATTTTATCAATCAAAACTTTTAACCAATCACTAGGATTTTCAGATTCAGATTTTAAAGCTCTTTTGTAAATCTTGGGTTTATGAAAATTGTTAAGCAAACAAAACACATGCGAGAAAATGTGAAAATTGATATCAAATCTAGATGGCCTCCTCACGGGAGGTATAGGCCTACTCCTAGCAAGTTGATTCACACCTAAATTTTCAATTTTAGGAATTTCATTCACATTTTCATCCTCCTCATTTTGTTCAATTTTTTCATTAACAATTTCAGGATTAGTAAGCACCATTTCAGGATTTTTCACCATTTCAGTTTGCACACTAAGACTCACATCAAGAGAACTCAACACATAGGGGTGCTCCACCGTAACTGGGGCTGGGGGAAGGGGGACATCAATAGCAAGCATAGGTTGAGCAGGAAGCAAGTAAGGGAATTTAGTTTCATAAAACACAACATCCCTACAAATGATAACTCTAAAATCATTTTCTTCTTTTAACCACAATCTATACTCTCTCACCCTCTTCGTATACCCTAAGAAGACACACCTAACCGACCTAGGTTCAAGTTTGTTGTTCTCTCGATGAACATAAGCGACACAACCGAAAACATGCAAATTTGAAAAATCAAAATAACAACCGAAAAACACAACTTCAGGACATTTACCATTAAGCGGGATAGAAGGAGACCTATTTATCACATAGGTGGCAGTAACAATTGCCTCTCCCCAAAATCCTTTGGGAAGACCCGACGATGCAAGCATAACCCTCACACATTCTAGAAGAGTTCGACTCATGCGCTCTGCAAGATTGTAAGGGAAAGATTTTTCATGATCAATCCCACTCTCAACTAAAATCTCTCAAACTCTTGGTTACAGAACTCTACCTCACTATCCGTCCTAAGCACCTTGATTTTCTGACCGGTTTGATTTTCAATCAAGAACTTCCAAGTTTTAAATTTTTGAAAAGCGTCACATTTTTCTTTCATTAGAAAAACACAGACTTTCCATGAAAAGTCATCAATAATAGATAGAAAGTATCTATTAACGCCTTGAGTGGGCCCACACGAGGGACCCCACACATCTGCGTAAATTAATTCAAGAAAATTTTCGCTAGAGTATTTTTCAAGAGGGGGAGGTGGAAAACTAACCCTATGTTGTTTGCAATTCACACAAGTATCACATAAAGACACACAAGAAATCATTTCATTACCAAGAACTCCATTTTTGTGTAAAATCTCTAAGCCTTTACCACTTAAATGACCAAGTCTCTTATGCCGCAAAATTGTTTTTATCATCCTTATCAACTTTTGTTTGATTTTCAATAAAAGACACAGACACAGCATTGTAAACATACATATTTCTTTGTTTTCCAACTTTGAAAATTACTAAATTTCCTTTTAAAATTTTCATCAAACCTCTTCCCCATTTACCCTCTAACCCATCATTTTCTAATGATGCACACGAAATCAAATTGTTACACAAATCAGGCACATGTCTAGCATTTTTCAAAGTCAAAATATATCCAAAATCAAATTTCAAGTAAACATCGTCAATTCTAGCAATTTGACAATTTTTTCCATTAGTCAAGAAAACAGTTTCTTTCACTTCCTCGTATGAAGAAAAAGATCTTTATGAGGTGTCATGTGAAAGCACACGCACATAAGCCACTCATTCATACATGCAGAAATAGAGTGCACATAATTCACAATGGTCTTACAAGTTTCACAAGTTTCCATCACCATAAAAGCATCACCATCATCTTCACTACTAGAGGTTAAATTACAATCATTTTGCTCATTTTGATTTTGATTTTGTCTTTTTCAGGATTAGGGGAATCCCTTTTAAAATGCCCAGATTCACCACAATTGTAACATTTTTTATGTCGCTGGCCGGTCTAGACTTGGAACGATTCTTGCTCCTTCCCGTTTCATTTTCAAAATTTTGATTTTGACCATGCTGCCTATTACTCCTATCAAGCTGTCTTCCTCTTACCAGATTAACCTCATCAAATGTCGATGATTTACCCTTATTAGCCTTTAATTCTAATTCCTTACTCTTTAACCCATTTATCATCGTGTCAAGAGTCAACGCATCCCTTCCATACTTGTTTGTAAATTTGACATCTGCATAAGACTCGTGAATGGCATTAAGAAGCACTATAGGGTATACTCGTCAATGTGTTTGTCTCCTGTTTGTTTAATGTCTTGTACTAGTTTAGTAAAAACATCAATATTGTTATCCATATCTTTGCTTAGGTCAAGTTTAAAACGAAAGAACTTTAAAAAAAAAAAAATTTGTTAGGCAATGAATTTTCAAAATATAGTTCTTTTAGTTTATCCCAAATAGCTAGCTTTTGCAGATCCTAACTTACCTACTTTTCGCAAAATAGAGTCGGACAGATTTAAAATGATAGATGAATATGCACATTCATCCATTTCAGCTCTACTTTCCTCGGTATTAGTTTTAGCAAACTTTAATGTTATGGCTTTGAAAACTTTTTCTTTGATTAAAATATCTCTCATTTTCTGTTGCCAAATCGAAAAATCAGTTTTCCCATTAAAAAAATTCTAAACTATACGCAGAAGAGCTCGCCATTTTAAACATAATAATAACACAAACAACCAAACACAAAACAGGTTGAATCAAGTTCACAGCATGCAACAGATCCAATCAAAACTAAGGAGAATAACACTAGCTCAGAATATCTAACAGATCTAGCATGCAAACCTTAACAGATCAAAAGCAAACCACAACAAAAAAAAAAAAAAAAAAAAACAGAGCAAGGATACCAAAAGATCTAAAACCAACAAGAACGAAGAAATCTCACCCAGAAACCTTCGACTAGGGTTTCTGTTTTGGATTGAAGGAATCCCTACCGCGTACGATTCACCGTACGCACAACCTGAAGCTCTGATACCACTGTTGAGTTTGTCGATCGCGACCGCGTATAGAATCAAACGACAAACTATTACAGAATAGTAATAAACAGGCCTAACACAACCCAAGCTAGGAAAAATCTCACAAAGACGCTCGCGGATTACAAATGTGGGAAGGGGGTAACAGATTGACTAAGCCTATGTGAATACACGGTTTTGCACCTTGAAGACAGAAACTTGCAAAAACAGAGGTCAGTACCAAAACAAGCATAGAAAACAGAGAACCGTTAGACAGAGGTAAAAAACATGCTGAGACAATGGAAGAGCAAACACACCGGTGTTAAATCACCGACTAGCCGTCACCGGTGCTAGCACCTTGGCTAAAGATACCCCTAGGCTCAGTAACCCTTCGCAATCACAAGTCCACCAAATGAGTCCACCATGTCTCCCAAACCCAGCACACTAGAACCAAAACGACAATGCCCCACACTACCCAAACCCAAACTCTGGTGGCCATCTATAAAGGAAGCAACCCGAAGGCTTCCTCACAACCTCTCTTAGTAACTTGAACCTGAAACCACAAAGAAAACGACAGCAAACAAGCTCACCGAAGGGATCTTCTTCAAGAACTCAACCCAAGTGTTTACTCTCAAGCTCACGCTCACATACTCACCAAGAGAAGAGAGAAGAGAGAGAAACACTCAAAGGCTGGTCGCGATATAGAGAGAGAGCAGGTGCGACTGAAGAAACCCTAGATTTTGTTTCAGCTCTCATCACTACGTTACAGTGACGCAAGGAGGGCATAAATGAATATATATGATGGTTGCTATGAAACAGAGGATAGTAGGTCGGTTAAAAGGAGTGCCCTAGAAGCTCATCTTTCGCAAATGCGTAAGGCATTGGGTGGGCCGCTAAGGAGATGGGCTGGGGTTTGGGCCATTATAAACGGGCTGCCACAATAAACATTGGGCTAGGCCAACTAAATTATAACAAATGCTAAAATTAAGTACAGTGCTACAAATTAACGATTTATAATACTTTACTTAGTCTAGTCATATTAATAAACTACAAATTGTATTATTTTAGGCCATCCTATATATGATGTAGAAGGTGGGTAGGCTCAATAGTCCTGTTTCAATTTCATATTGTTATTGAGTTGTAGAGCCATCAATACACGACGAATAAGAAGGTTAAATATGGAGTAGTTGAGAGATCTCAATATTGCATTTTAATTTCTCTTTCCAATCCATGTAAAAATAATACATCTGATCAATTGATTATATTACTTAATTATAGAGATACAGACCAACCAATTACATGTATGTATTGCTAAATATTGAGATGAAAAGTTGGCATGCATCCTACATTTTCCATCTAGTCTAGATATCCCTATATATATAATAATAACTCAATAACGTATTAGTCCCAATTAAGGATTTCTTTTCTCAATCAGATAAACTTCACTTGTTAACCATCCGTTAGCAGTGAAACTATAGGAAAAAGAAATTTGCACAACGTACACATTCCAACTCATAATATAAAACATGAAATTAAGGACACACACACACACGTATATATGTATATACGTGTGTGTGTGTCTGTACTCGTGTAATGTAATGTTAGAGATTTCAATATGAGTAATAGCTAGGTACTAATATACTTTGGCCCTCCTTTTCTATAAGACTGCCTCTTAATAGGGCACATAGATTAATGCGATTCAATTGACTACTATACATACAATTATATACATACAAATTGTGATTCAAATTTGGTTATAAAACTCTGATGTATTACGTACGTGGATGTCACTCTTTGATTGTGTTTATAAGCAATGACATAATTTGTAAAAAAGTTAGATAAAATATTATATATGCTCGATCTATTATTGAAAGTAATTAATACTTTTTTGGACAATCAAATAAAGGAATATATATATATATATAGTGGACTATTTCAAAGAAATGGATGGAGGGATCATCAATTTTGGCTCTAGTTAAGTTGTTGTGTCATTGCAAATTTTTAATTGATGACTCAAGCATCTGATTATTATATACAAGTCACTTAATTATTATGATCATACACTATATATATATATATATATATATATATATATATGCTTGACTTGTTAATTATCATTCAGTGTTGCATCGATAGATATATCGTTTAAGCATCCTTCCTTAACATTTTTGTATACATACATATTACGTACTCTCTCCGTCCAAAACAGTTTTATACAACATACATTTTTGTTACTACCAATACCAAACATCGGGAGAAGCAAAGACAACGAGTACGTATAGCACTTTGTCTCGTAATAATAATACTCGATCTTCTAACTTCAATTTAAACAACAAATTTTCATTATTTCTCTAATTTTTCTCATAATTATTTTTGCGTGTCACTCCCTCTATTCCAACCAAAAAGTAAACTTTTGATTTTTTTGAGTCAACTTAATTATAATTTAACCGATGATTTACATTAATTTATTTATTCTTACAAAGTCATAATTTATAATATTCTAAATGTAGTTTCTATTAAATGAGATTTTATTTCTAAAAATATAATTAAAGTGTGTTAGATTTTATTTTGATTTAGTCACATGTTGACTTTTAAAAAATAAAAAGTGAACTCTTTGTTCTGAACGTATGACGTATACGTACATAAAATGTATCATATAAATAAAATAGAATATAAAATAAATTAAGAATTTAAGACTATATATACCTTTAATTCAATTCTAGATGGTGGCCGGGAGTATAACTTAGCGTTCATTGCACTACCTGCACCTGCAGCTGCACCATTGTTGGCTGCGAGTGGCCATGAAGCTTCATCACTTATGGGAATGGGATACAAAAAAGTCAAGTCAAGGAGGGAAAGCTATGACGCGCATATATATACATTTAGAAGCTTCTTTTTTTAGGTGTGTTATGACGTCTAATTGATGAGAATAATCTTGGCAATTTCCAGTTCTTACTTTTTGTAATTTATCATTCACAAGCATAACCGTTAAGTTTGCTATAATTAAGAAAGATATATAATGTGGCTATATATATATATATATATATATATATATATATATATATAGATTCAATTCTATGCCACATCAAAATTCGGTTGATTATAATTATGTTGATGCTTCATATAAATAATAGTGACAACTCAAGAAATTTTCTGTATATATATTAGCCACATCAAATTACAACTAAATAATAATTATAAAATTGAAGCTTAATTTTTACTAATTTTTTTAGTGAAATTAAATTACCCCACCTTAACCTTCTAAAGTTACTACACATCTTTTGAAGAAATTATTCAATGTAATATTTAGATATATCTAATAATATCTATTTGATATATAAATAAAATAAAGGGTACTAAAATACATGCCCAAGATCGAGGTAGGCATCACTGCTCAGCCCCCTCGTGTTGCTCGACGACCGAGTAGAGCTGAGCTTCTCGACACGCTTCGTTTAGTGTAGAGTGCTCGGCCATGATCGAGGTGACCTCCGAGTGCTTGGGGGCCAAAGCCGAGCACCATTTGAAGACAACAACGTGGCCCCACTAATTCACCTAATTGATTCATTAAGGCATTTCATTGTACAGTATAAAAAACATTGTTTATAAATAAAATAAAACAATATTTGAAGTGTCTTAATTATAAAATAGAGTGTTAATATAATAACATAGTTCTCAAAATTGCCGTAGATTTTAGAGAACAAAGAAAATCTAAGAAAATGGTAGATCAATTAATTACTATCCCTTTTCATTTTGTTAAAATTTTGGTAAATATAAACAACAAAGAAACGCGACTCTTGCAAACTGTCAACAATATTGGCATTGATACCAAATCATTTAGTAGTATTACATAATTTCATTTTATCAAGCGATAGTACTTTGAAAAGCAGACGAAGTAATTATATGATTATTGCAGCAAATAGCAAAATAGTTGAAAATGTTTGTTTTTTAATTTAAATTTTGAATTTGATCGATTTCTTCTAGCTAAGGTGGGGCAATGCAAATTTTTCATTGGTGATCAACATAAATTAGTACTTGTGTATAATCTATATCCGAAGATACTCATACAACATTAATGGGGTCAAAATAAAAATAAATAATGGCCTTGCTTAATTATGTGACGAAATTTCAACCGTTAAAGGAGATTAGTAAGGAGTAGTATTCTTTTCTAATTGTGGACCTTTCAAAAGTAGAGAGCAACAGCGGGTGGCGGCTTAAGAGTTAACCAAACAAATTCAATTTTTCCGCGCAAACCGGTTCAGATATTTTTTATTAAGGAAAATTAATTAATAGAAAACATTAATAGTATTATAGAACATGTGACTTTTAAACAGGAAACTTAACAAAAAGCCGCCGCCCCGCGAGACCGCTTAATTAGTACTATAAAAGACATCACATTTTCCTTTCAAAAGAAAACATAAGTCATAATTCATCTACATCAATCATCTCCTGTTGAGCACTAAACTTTCTAACCACTGGCAGAGCACGGATCTCATTTTTCTGAGTCGAAATTTTTTCACCAAATTTGATCAATTTTCGGCAAATACTTTTTAAGATTTTCTTGGCCTGATCAAAGAGTTTCAATTCGTTCTGGGTTTCGGTTGCGATGGACGGAACTGACATATACAAAGCTAGTAGCAGCATAAGAGGGGGCAGTATAAGATCAGGGAGTATTAATTTAGGCAGTTTAAGAGCTGCAAGTGCTTCATTATGGAGGAACACTGGGATGGAGGTTTTCTCAAAATCTTCTCGAGAAGAAGATGATGAAGAAGCTCTTAAATGGGCTTCTCTCGAAAAGCTTCCGACGTTTGATCGTTTGAAGAAAGGTCTGCTTCTTGGATCCAAAGGACCTTCCTATGAAGTTGATGTCAACAATCTTGGGTTTGATGAGAAAAAGCATTTGCTTGAGAGATTGGTTAAAGTTGCTGAAGAAGATAATGAGAAGTTCTTGTTGAAGCTCAAGGGCAGAATTGATAGGTAAAGTTTCACAATTTTTTCCTTTTTTAATAATTGAATTTGGTTGTTTGTTACGGATTTTTTTTTTTTTGGTTTGCAAATGATAATGGCGGTTTAATTGGGATTTTTCAGAGTTGGGATTGATCTGCCTACAATAGAAGTGCGATTTGAGCATTTGACAGTGGAGACAGATGCTTTTACAGGAAGCAGGGCTTTGCCCAGCTTCATCAATTTCCATCTCAGTATAGTGGAGGTAACAACTTCTTCAAGAATTAGTTTATTTTTAATTTAAACTAACTTAACATAATTATCTTAATATATGCTCGTAATTTATGTTCAACGTACAGTCGATCTTAAGCTTATTCCATCTACTTCCAAATCGAAAGAAGCATCTAACTATCCTTGAGGATCTTAGTGGAATCGTCAAACCTCGCAGGTGAGGAGGACAAATGGTTAAATTTGGGAATTCAAATAGCTCCAAGAAATTCATAGTCTTAGTCTTTTCGTGCAATTTTTGCAGAATGACATTACTTTTAGGTCCTCCAAGTTCTGGAAAGACAACGCTGTTGAAGGCCTTGGCTGGGAAGCTAGATAAGGAGCTTCAGGTACGTTGTGGATCCTAGGCACATGTTGAACTTATATTTTGATTTAAAACCTTTTTTTTTTAATTTTTTTTATGAACTTAAGATTATTTCATTTATGTAAAACTAGTGCTCCGGGTTGGTGACTTACAACGGCCATGGAATGCACGAGTTTGTGCCCCAGAGAACATCTGCATATATCAGTCAACATGATCTCCATATAGGAGAAATGACTGTTAGAGAAACCTTAGCTTTCTCTGCACGATGCCAGGGGGTTGGATCCCGTTACGGTTAGTAACGAGATTATGTCTACTGATTGTTCTTTACAATTTCAAGATTTTGAGAGTTTCAGGGTCATGAATTTTAACTCTCCAATTTTTGTCTTATAAATTGCAGAGATGCTGGCAGAGTTGTCTAGAAGGGAGAAAGATGCAAATATTAAACCTGATCCCGATGTTGATGTCTATATGAAGGTAAGCAAGGAGCTAGTTTAAGATCTTGGGCATTTGGAACTTTTTTTTGTTGTGTTACAAATCTCATTATTGTTTTCGACAAAATTCAGGCTGCAGCAACGGAAGGACAAGAAACAAGTGTGGTCACAGATTATATTCTCAAGGTATTATTATAGACAGGAAGCTCTTTCCTGATTGTAGATTAACACAAACAGTGGATAAACTAAACCCTGTATTTTTCACTTATTTTTTAGATCTTGGGACTGGACGTCTGTGCCGATACTATGGTAGGTGATCAGATGTTAAGGGGTATTTCTGGCGGACAGAAAAAGCGTGTGACAACAGGAGAAATGTTGGTTGGGCCATCAAAGGCTCTTTTTATGGACGAAATATCTACTGGTTTGGATAGTTCTACAACCTTTCAAATCGTGAAGTCGCTACAGCAATTTGTCCACATTCTAGAGGGCACCGCACTCATCTCTCTCCTCCAGCCTGCACCTGAAACATATGATTTGTTCGATGACATTATTCTCATTTCCGATGGTAAGATAGTGTATCAGGGTCCGCGTGAAAATGTGCTCGATTTTTTCGAATCTATGGGATTCAAATGCCCGAATAGGAAAGGTGTGGCCGACTTCCTGCAAGAAGTAAGTCCAGCTAGTTCCATGTTCATTAATTTCTAGTACTCTGTTTTATATTGCAAGACTTAGTTTTCTTTGAGGCTGATTGAATGTGGGAACTGCTTTTACAGGTGACATCAAAAAAAGATCAGAAACAATATTGGACAAGAAGAGATGAGCCTTATAGATTCATCACAGCCAAAGAATTTGCCGAGGCCTACCAATCGTTCCATGTTGGACGGAGACTGGCAGACGATTTGTCAACCCCATTTGACAAAAGTAAGAGCCACCCTGCTGCGTTGACGACCCAAAACTATGGTCTAAATCAGATGGAGCTCTTGAAAGCATGCACCTCAAGAGAAATTTTGCTAATGAAGAGAAACTCATTCGTATACATATTTAAATTATTCCAAGTATGGCATCACATACATTCGTACATCCCCGAGTTTGATCTTTGTTTTGTCTATGAATAATGCAATTATTAATGAGGTTTGTTTTGCATGTGTGCAGCTTATGGTGATGTCCTTTGTGGCCATGACTGTGTTTTTCCGAACTGAGATGCATCGGAGGTCGGCTGAAGATGGAGCAGTATATGGTGGTGCTATATTTTTCGCTGCGGTCATGATCATGTTTAATGGAATGTCGGAGATATCCATGACAATCGCAAAGCTTCCTGTCTTCTTTAAGCAAAGGGATCTCCGGTTTTTCCCCTCTTGGACATATGCTCTTCCTTCATGGGCCATGAAGATTCCCATTTCATTTCTTGAAGCTGCAGTTTGGACAGTACTCACTTATTACGTAATTGGATTTGAGCCAAGCGCTGCAAGGTAAATACTGGAGTATAAGATAAATAATGGCTATATCATGTTGCTCAGAACTTCTTTTGTATTTTACTTATTGTTTGTTCTCCATATTGCAGATTTTTCAAGTTTTACTTGCTATTGATACTCATTAACCAGATGGCTTCGTCATTGTTCCGAGCTATTGGGGCATTGGGTCGGACCATGATTGTCTCGAACATATTTGGTTCATTCACATTGCTCATACTTTTCACCTTATGTGGATTTGTCCTTGCCAGAGGTACTAACTTTCAATGGAGTCCAAAAATATAAAATAAAAATATTTCAATTCTTCTCATTCATGAACTTTGACTAATGCTTTTACTTTCTTACTTTTGGGGATATTGTAGATGATGTCAAGAGTTGGTGGATATGGGGTTACTGGTCATCGCCATTGATGTATGCGATGAATGGACTTATGGCGAATGAATTTCTTGGCCCTCGCTGGAAGACAGTAAGTTCTTTTTGAGATCGTATTATGTGCTTTCACTCTTGTGCCATAGTCATTATATTGCCATTGTCCAAAGCTGATTCTTGAAGTTCTTTCGTGCCAAAGGTCCTGGCCAATGAAACAGAGTCACTAGGAGTCAATGCTATGACTTCTCGAGGGTTCTTCCCATATTCGTACTGGTATTGGATTGCAATAGGGGCGCTGCTTGGTTTCACGTTTCTCTATAACATCGGTTACGCCGTGGCCCTCAAGTTTCTCGACCGTGAGTTTTTCTTTCTTTACCTCTATTTTTGGTAGCCAAATCTTTAAACTTACCTCGGTGGTCATTTCATTAACATTGTGGTTGTTGAATTCTGCAGCTTTAGATAGGGTTCAAGCTGTCATACCAGAAGACGATAATGGAGAAGCCATTGAGTTATCATCTACAAGGACAGAATCCGCAGATGGGGCCCAAGAGGTCCAAAAGAAAGGAATGATTCTTCCATTTCAACCACATGCCATCACATTTGATGATGTCAAATACTCCGTTGATATGCCACAGGTAACTGAAGATACACCCGATAGTTAAATTTTTTTAGTTTTTTATTTCAAAGTATATGTTTTTTCAAAAACACGAGACTAAAATACATATATATTGTGACACTGAAGGAAATGAAAGAACAAGGGGTTAGTGAAGACAGATTGCTGCTTCTGAAGGGTGTGAGTGGAGCTTTTAGGCCAGGTGTTCTCACAGCTCTAATGGGTGTGAGTGGGGCCGGTAAAACAACGCTGATGGATGTGCTGGCTGGTCGTAAAACGGGTGGATATATAGAGGGTAACATTATGATTTCAGGGTATCCAAAGAAGCAAGAAACGTTTGCTAGGATTGCTGGCTACTGTGAACAAAACGACATCCATTCTCCTCATGTCACCATCCACGAGTCCTTGCTCTACTCAGCTTGGCTTAGGCTGCCTGCAGAAGTCGATTCTAAAACCAGAGAGGTTGGTACTCGTTGAACATTAAAAATTTATGGGAGCGAGGCATTTACATATTCTTAACGCTGTATAATTCTTACTTGCAGATGTTTGTTGATGAGGTGATGAGACTTGTGGAGCTCGATAATTTGAAGGATGCATTGGTTGGGTTGCCAGGTGTAAGTGGTCTGTCGACTGAGCAGCGAAAGAGGTTAACCATTGCAGTGGAGCTGGTGGCAAACCCCTCCATAATATTTATGGATGAGCCCACTTCAGGGCTAGATGCTCGAGCTGCTGCAATTGTGATGAGAACAGTTAGAAACACTGTTGACACTGGAAGAACAGTTGTTTGCACCATTCATCAACCAAGTATCGACATATTCGAAGCTTTTGATGAGGTAATTGAAAACCGCAAAATTAGTGAACAGAATGCTAAACTAATTTTTGCATGTCATTAAACAGTTATACTTCGTTGATTGCAGCTATTCCTGATGAAACGAGGAGGACAAGAGTTATATGTCGGACCCGTGGGTCATCATTCTTGTCATTTGATCAAGTACTTTGAGGTGAGATGCCATGAACAAACTAAAAATTCTACTATCTATATAGATTATAACACTTTTAAGGCCCACTAGCTAGTCTTGAGGTAATAGTATTGTGCTAAAATATGAATGATCTTTGAAACCAGGATATTGATGGAATAAGTAAGATTAAAGATGGCTATAACCCTGCGACTTGGATGTTGGAAGTTACGACTTCAGCACAAGAAATGGTTCTCGGAGTTGATTTCACAGAAGTGTACAGGAACTCAGACCTTTACAGGTGCGGTCAATTACGTACCAAATACACTTGAAGATTATGTTGTTGAATTAATACTGGATTATATGTTAGAGGCCTTGCTGAAGTTTTAACACATACAAATGCAGGAGAAACAAAGCACTTATAAGTGAATTAGGTACACCTCGTCCTGGGTCATCGGATATCTCATTCGCTACTCAATACTCGCTGTCTTTCTTCAGCCAATGCGTGGCTTGCCTTTGGAAACAACGGTTGTCTTACTGGCGAAACCCTACTTACACCGCCATACGATTTCTCTTCACAACTTTTATTGGATTGGTATTTGGGACGATGTTCTGGGATCTTGGTGGCAAAAAGTAAACTTGCATTAAAATTTTACTCGAATAAATATTCTAAAACTTTTGCACTCATTTAGTCGTAATAACTAATCTCCTCAATAAAACATTTCAGGTCAAGACAACTCGATCTGATTAACGCGATGGGATCTATGTATTCAGCTGTTATCTTCCTTAGTGTCCAAAATTCCTCGACAGTGCAGCCAGTGGTATCAGTTGAACGGACTGTCTTCTATAGAGAAAGAGCAGCAGGAATGTATTCTGCTTTGCCCTATGCCTTCGCACAGGTAATTTTATTTTCCATGTGATGATGAAATCATTAAATATAACAAACACCAACTGATGAGCGAATCAATCCCTTCTTGTTTCACAGGTTTTGGTGGAGATTCCATACATTTTTGCACAATCGATGGTATATGGTGTTATAGTGTACGCTATGATTGGATTCGAGTGGACAGCAGCCAAATTTTTTTGGTACATGTTCTTCATGTTCTTCACTTTGTTGTACATGACCTACTATGGCATGATGACCGTAGCTATAACTCCCAACGACAACATTGCTGCCATCATTGCTGCTTCATTTTACGGAATGTTTAATCTCTTTTCTGGATTCGTCATCCCAAGACCCGTAAGTTTAATTAACTAACTCCTCAATTCTCAGTTCTTGTTTCCCTTTCGAGTGTGGTAGAATCGTTCTGACTTAATTATAACATCTTCTTTTTGATGACAGAGGATACCGATTTGGTGGAGATGGTACTACTGGGCAGACCCTGCTGCATGGACTCTTTACGGTTTGGTGGCTTCACAGTTTGGAGACTTAACGAATGTGTTGGAAGACTTAGATGAGCCCGTGAAAGATTACTTGGACAGATATTTTGGGTTCAAACACGATTTTCTTGGTGTCTGTGCTGCTATCACCCTTGTATTTGTCCTCCTCTTTGCAACCATCTTCGCCTTTGCCATCAGAACATTCAACTTCCAGCGGCGATAGATACTTACCATTTCATTCAGGCACAATGACGAAAAATATATATGTGTGTATATATATATTATGATGTTCACTCGAGAGGATCGAGTTGTTAGTTCCATTTGAGGATCGTCAGCTAAGTTGTTCCATTTTCTGTTCCTTTAATTCTGGTAACATTTTTGTATGAATATTGAATAAATAATAAAAAGTATATAACTACTTAATTCTTTTATACGTACTTTTTGGGGAGTTTCCCGGTTGCTTCATTCATTCATGCCCCTATAATTGACCGGCGGCTTGTTTCTTATATGGTATTCATTTTGAGTAGGTCTCCGTCTTATGAATCTTAATTCGTATAATGAAGCCTCATTTTCTCATTATGGAGATTCGTCTTACAAAATTACCCGGAATCCATTTTTTTGGGTCTTCTTTTCTGCATTATTAACATGCCCAAATTAGGAGTCGGTCCATCTACACCGTTGATTTAGTAAAACAGCTTGAACATTCAGATGTTAATTATAACATAGATGAGTCAGTCCTGTCAATAAAACGACTAAGGAGTAGTTCGTAATTCATCACATTGGACAAATTCACATTTATCAATTTCCTTCAATTTTCTATTAATAAATCCACGGAAAAACTGCTGACAAAAGAATTAATCAACTGTTTCTAACGAAAAACTTGCCAATTTTGACAGGCTTATCCTGGAGCCCACATGCAAAGAATAAGAATAGGTTTGAATGTTTACTGACATCAAGTGCCGGTTTACGCACGTTTTTGACTAGTAAATAAAGCATTTCTAGAACTCATGACAACTTAGTTACTGTGCCAAAAGCCTCCCCCGTGGTTTGATGTAATTGTAAAAACCCCTACGTGGTTTTCACTTTCTCTTACAAAACACTACATCTTCACTCTCTCTTCTTGAAGTCACATAAGCCAACTTAACACATAAATAATCCCCCCATCTTCACTCTCTCACTTCTTGAAGCTAAATGGTACCACCTTGGACAAGTTGTGTACCCCCATCCGATCATTTTGGGATTAATTCGACAACACATGCAATATATTTGATCACGCCAAAATGTATATTGTGACCTTGTTGATTCCGCGTATGTAGCCTGGTTGAGTGGTACTGGTGGTAGTATGCCCCGGCTCTCAAAAGACAAGTGTGGTTGGGTTAAGTTCCACCTATACTCCTGTGATCAGCTGTAATAAGAGAAAACATCGTCAGGAGGTGTCGGGGTTTGACCTGACGGTAACCCTCAGGCGTGGAAGTATGTTCCGTGATAATAATGATCGAGGAAAATAGTTTGTATTTGGTGCAAACTATCTTCTAAGAACCACTCAGATAGCAGTGTTTAATGCAACAAAGCACTTTTATGTATGTTTGGGAATAAAATGAGGCTTTGCCATAAATGGAGGGGATACCTGTTATTTATTGTTGAAGGTGGCGTGTAGATGTGTAGATGATATAAATTTGTCGACTTGGATACTTGGGAGTAGACTGCTCATTAAGAAGGCATAGTCCATGTGAGATAGTAGAGAAATTATGTGTCGTAGCTACTAATCCAACCTAATTGTGCCTGCCAATTTGTGTTCCAATTAAGTGCATCTGCAAGATAAAAGAGCATCTGCAAGATAAAAGAGCTGAGGCTCCAAACTAATAACTTAGAGTCGGCTACTACTGGCAAAAAACAATCCCATTCAGGTCATTCGTGCATCTATTAATTTTGACAACCTGTCTGTCTGTATTCCTTTGTTTGGAGTAATATATATCCACTTGATCTGATATGATGGCCTAATTATAAAATTATTAAGTAAGAATAAAGAAAACAAATGGTGGCGTCAGGTTCAAGGGGCCCACAGTCCCTTTTCACTTTAAAAATCAAAATTACCTGAACACTTGGGAACAAGTCGTAATTTGATAAAAAGAAGAAGTCAAAAAAGAGCTCGACTTTGGACGAAGACATTCTCGGTCTCGTCGGGGGCACTATATATCGAATCCTATTGAGTATCTCTTATTTAAATTTCCAAGGGCGTTCGTTCTAATTAGCTACTCCCTCCTTTGGAAACACCGCAGACCTTTTACCCCAGATTAAAAAGATACTACTAATTGAAATTTGTTTTAAATAAATTTTCTTAATATTATTCTTATTAATTATAATCAAAATATATCTTATCCATTCCACTCAAAGAATTCACATTTTATATAATTATTATTAGAGTTAGTCATAATTATAAAAATATTTGAACACAATTGATCATGCCAAAATAAATACGAGTGATCACGTCGGTGTGTGTGTGTGTAGGTAGCTTACATGTAGGATGACCCGACTCTCAAAATGCTGGTCTTTGCTGAAACTTGACTATCACTGGATGCTTGTGACCTCAACTAATAACACAAAAAAACACCGTTAAATGTCGGGGGTTTTACCCCACTAATACCCCTAGGCGTGAGAGTCAGTACCGTAATAAAGGTTAACGTTTAAGGCCAGCAATCCTCTAATGAGTACTCAAGGATAGAGTAAATGAGAGTGTATTGATGACAAGTGAGTAACTGCAAAGCAAATAGACATCACTTTGATATGTTTTTTGGGAATAAATGTGGCTTAGCCATAAATGAATGTGATACTTGCTATTTATAACTGAAGGTGACGTGTAAATGACATGCATTTATCCACTTGATTTCTTGAGATTGAACTGTTCATTAATGAGGCAAGTGCTTTGTCAGGATAAAGCAGATAAATAGAAGCTTCCTTCTTGGAGAGAGGAGTTGGAAGCCATAAATGCCACCGTAGCTTTACGGAGAAGGAATGTTTTTCTCCAATAAGAATGTCTTGCCTCCAGCAGCAGCTTATACTGTTTTACAGAATGTTGTCCAGTCTAAAATTGTTCCAGAACAGAAGCATAATTCCTCAGAAAATGGGCAAATTAATACAGCTATCGTGTGCCAGCTAAACCCAATCATCTAGATAATTTTGTTACTGAGCTTTATAGGGCCGCGTAGAAGCTTTTACGCAAGGGCTGCGTAGAAGCTTCCTTCTTGGGGAGAGGAGGAAGACATAAATGCCGCCGTAGCTTCACGAGAAGGAATGCTTTCCTCCAGTAAGAATGTTTTGCCTCTTTCAGATTAAACACTGACATGAAGTAAGCATTCAATGCTTGATGTTAACCCTTCCCGAGGAAGAGGATGCTCGCTACAGAGGTAATTCCAATTGTTGGCGAGGACGTTGTTGAGCTAGATCGAGGTTTAACTTAACCGAAGACCTCGACTAGTAACCTCGGTAGAAGACTTTGATTGGGAAACTCGGTTAGGGACCTCGGTTGGAGACCTCGACTTCTCCGAGGTTTAGGCTGCCATTATCAACGTGGATCTCGGGACTCACTTGAGACTAACATGGAGGACACGTAGGATGAGTATTTGAGAGGATCCCATCAACAATCAATATCTTTATATCGCATGTGAATGACAAAATTAAACGATTATAAATCTGTACACATAATTTTTAAAATTAAACTCTTTAACTGAATATCCTAAAATTAAATAGTAAATTTTTTTTTCTTAAAATGAAAGGGGTAATTATTATTTTATTTGATAAGTAATAAAGTTATTAAATTAGGTAGCTAATGACAACTATAGTATTCCTCAGTGTTATATATATATATATATATATATATATATATATATATTATTTAGCTTCTTATTTTTTAAAGTTTTTGATTACTTAAAAATTAAATAAACACCAACCAATTAAACACCAAAAAGGATATAAGTGAAAAAAATATTAGACAATAAATTTAAGAAAAGTCCTAAATATCTATACTTTTGACTACGGGACAATATATATAAATAAAATGAAAAAAAGTAAGAAGTAAGATAATTTATGACCGAACAAATATTCCAGGAAATTTTTAAATTTTTTTTGACAAGGGAGTATAGGAATTAGGATAACCAAGCAACGCAAGGTGGACGCAATTTACTTTAGAAAAAGTCTTGCCTCCACCCACATACTATTACTAAGCCAACGGTCAATACCGGCGGCTCCCAACGCCTAATATCAAACAACTTTTTAATCCAATCCACCCCCGTTAGATTACAAAACAACCCCCCATCATTTGTCATATTGCCTACATTAAAGAAACAAAAAGGTTTCAATCAAACGGTTTGAATTGCACATAAGGTTTAATGATATTACAAGTACCTTGATTATGACCATTTCTACTATTAGTCCCTTAAGAAGGATTTTTATCATTACAGTCTCAAGAGTTTCAGAAACATCACACCATTAGTCTTTTTGATGGATGTCAGTAGACAAATGATACGATATTTGCCAAGAATTCTCGACGAGTCACGAATTTACGCAGAACGAAAGCTAAGATCAAGAAAGTTTGATGAAATGTGACACCTCAATCCGATAATTCAGTCCAATCACGAACCTTGACATGTATAGCCGCAATCCGGTAATTGAGTCCACCACGAACCTTGGTATAATAAGTTTCACCACAATTGAGATGAAATACCAATTGATAAGAAAGAAAGGTTGAACACCACTAGACAATCTTGATAAATTCAAGTAGTTCGTAAAGAACCAAAAAATAATAATAATAATAATAATAATACTAATAATAATTCTCACTCAATAATTTAATCTCAAAGTTGTGTAATTATACAATGATGTTTAGCGCCTCCTTTATAGGCCAAAAAGCTATAAATCAGGTTCCTAAATTATCTAGGTAAAATATTAAAACAATAAGGAAAGAAAATCCTAATAAAAATAGGAAAAATAACTAAAATCTCGTCACTGTGTTTAAGGAGTGGGTACACCTTATGAAACTTCATAAAAATAGCAAGTAACTTTGTTTAAGGCGTGGGCACGCCTTATCTATTCACACATGCTGCCAAACTAGAAGACTTATCACGTGTGGGCACGTGACGAACCATACTAATGAGTCTCCGTAATGCCGAATGACCTTGGATCAAGTCGAGACCTCCTTCTTGAGTTCACCAATTGTCATCCATTCAATCCAAAGGCTTCCTTTGCGTCTTGATCTCTCGCACAACCACAAACAATTAATGCTCGCTTGAATTTCCACGCACGATCTCTTGCCATCGAACCATTAAGCACATGCATTAATAATGGACTTGAGCTTACTCAATTTGCATCAACGCCCCATCCAACACCCCACTCCACCACCATCGTGACTCCGCCCCCACCCAGAACCACCTTATTTTCCTTCTCTTATTCTCGCTTCCTCTTTCCAAAAAAAGTCAACCACCACCAACCATCAACACCTCTATTAAAACCACCACCACCATCCACCTCCCTCACTAGTCCCTTCCGCCACCACAGAATCAATCCCAAACAACCTAACAAAATTTAATCCACGTAATCGAAAAAAAAAACCCTATATCCACTACCCATTAGCTCAACTTTAGCCCATAACACCTCGATTCCCTAAATCTGCTAGGTTGAAATTTGTGAACAAATGCATGAGAGACAGAGGAGTACTAGATCTGGTTTTATTTTATCTGGGTTTTTCATTTTAGCTCATATCGATTTAAAATTCTATTTTAGCCCTTACCCAGATAAGCGTATGAGGCACATGGGGCACTTAATAAAAATTTTCTAACAATATCCATCAAAAGAACTAACCGCGTGCCGTTTTCAAACTTTTGAGACTGTTGATAGTAAAAATCTTTTTGAAGGGGCTAATTGTGAAAATGGCCATAGTCAAAGTACTTGAGACTCCCGATCATTTGTCATATTGCCTACATTAAAGAAGAAAAAGGTTTCAATCAAACGGTTTGAATTGCACATAATGTGGCCCACCATGTGATAGAAGCTTTCCCCGCCAGTTTAAATACACAAGAATCTGTTTACCTGTCAATTGTATAATTTATAGGATCAATAATAACAATAATAAGCCACATTGGCTGACTTACTCAGCAACATCTGTTTGACCCTTTGTGTATATCAAGTAAAGTCATCCATACTTGAAAACTCACCACAGCACTTGTTGAGAGTGAAGAGGGGTATGGATTTTAATCAAGATTCAGCTACAGAGAATACCCACTTCCTGTTTTGATTGTTATTGGCAAGTTGCACGAGTATTTTCCATTTCGGAGGCTATAATTTTGGTGAAGTGTTTCTTGATTTTGGTGGAGTTTTTTTTTTCTTTTTTCTCTATCTGTTATATATATAGTGGTGGTGGAAACAACGAATTTCTTCATAAGTGGGGTTGTAGCTTGAGTAGCCATGGAGGGGACGGATATATACAGAGCTAGCAGTAGTATTAGGGGAAGTTTTCGATCGGGGAGTTCGATATGGAGGAATACAGGGATGGATGCGTTTTCCAGATCTTCAAGGGAAGAAGACGACGAAGAAGCACTTAAATGGGCTGCTCTTGAAAAGCTCCCGACTTTCGACCGGTTGAAGAAAGGTTTGCTGTTTGGGTCCAAAGGCCCAGCCCAAGAAGTTGATGTTGACAATCTTGGGTATCAGGAGAGGCAGCATTTGATGGAGAGGCTTGTCAAAGTTGCTGAAGAAGATAATGAAAAGTTCTTGTTCAAGCTCAAGGACCGTATTGACCGGTAATTGACTGCTTTTCTTTAACCTTGTTTACATCCCAGAAAGTCCCAAAAAAAAATTAAATTTTTTGTTTTTATTTTTTGAAGAAACAAAGGATTTATGAGCTTTCATAAGAATTAATTGAACTTTGATTTCAACATTTAGCATCACCCTAAGTTTAAATAGTTGGTTTTGGCTTTCATACAAACGCTTTTTATTTGTTTTAACTTTTCTGTTGCTATTCTGACTTTCCCTCTCATTCTGTGATGTCCAAACATAGGGGCAATGCTTAATTAGAATCAAGTTTTAGGCTTTATTTTTTTTCTTCCTTATAATGGGTTTTCTGGTTGTTTCGAATTACACAGAGTTGGGATTAGCTTGCCTACAATTGAAGTCCGATTTGATCATTTGAAAATTGGGGCAGAAGCTCATGTAGGAAGCAGAGCTTTGCCTAGTTTCCTTAACTTCAATATCAGCATACTGGAGGTGAATACTTATGATGGACACACTATATTGTTGTTCTCCTTTTCATCTTTGTGTGTGTGTGTGTGTGTCTTGATTCTAATATGGGCTCATGTTTATGTTTAATATAGAGTCTCTTGAGCGTATTCCGTATAATTCCAAGTGGAAAGAAGGCTTTCACTATCCTTGATGATGTTAGCGGAATCATAAAGCCTTGCCGGTGAGGAATGGGTGTTGAATTAGTCATGAAATAGTATCTGATTACTTCTGATTTTCATTATATGATTTTGGACTTCATATTTTAAGTCAACGCCTTTCTTAATGATTGGTATTTTTCATGTTTGCAGCATGACATTGCTTTTAGGTCCTCCAAGTTCTGGAAAGACAACTCTATTGCTCGCTTTGGCCGGGAAGCTTGACCCAGAGCTCAAGGTAAATCAAATTCCAACTCATGTTTCCTATATTAAGGTTTTTTCATTTGCTTGAACTCTCCCACTTGTAAACTGAGACGTTCATACTTGTAAAACTAGTGCTCTGGAGATGTGACTTACAATGGGCATGGAATGAATGAGTTTGTTCCTCAGAGAACTGCAGCTTATATCAGTCAGTACGATCTCCATATAGGGGAAATGACTGTGAGAGAAACCTTGGCTTTCTCTGCAAGATGCCAGGGGGTTGGGTCACGTTATGGTTAGTAATGGGATTATTCCTTTCCATTATATATTTGTCTTTTTAACTGTGTGCTAGATAGATGTAAAGAAGTAAAATAAAAGATAGATGTAAAGCACTAGTATCATTTATGCATTAAGTACTTTATTAAATACAAAAAATTGCTGTGGAATAAATTGCAGAAATGCTTGCTGAGCTATCAAGAAGAGAGAAAGAGGCCAATATTAAGCCCGATGCTGATGTTGATGTTTACATGAAGGTAATAAAATGGGCTACATTAGATTTAATAGAAAATGGGCAGCATTAGTACTTGCATTTTATTTTATTTTATTTTTTTACGTCTACTGTAGAATCACTAAGGTTCAACAGTTAGTTCCAGTATATAGAACTTGCTTTCTTCATTGGCAAAGATCTCACTATTGTTTCCAATGATTCAGGCTGCGGCAACGGAAGGACAAGAAACAAGCGTAGTTGCAGATTACACCTTGAAGGTATTATGTTATAACCAGAAAGCATTTCTCTCTGGTTCTTAAAGTAGGAAGACACCAAACTAAACTAAATAATTTTCACTTTACGCAAAATTTTGCAGATCTTGGGACTTGACATCTGTGCAGATACTCTGGTTGGGGATGATATGATAAGGGGTATCTCTGGTGGACAAAAAAAACGAGTCACAACAGGTAACAGAAAAGTGCCATTTCTAATATAAAATCAAATGAAACTTCTTTCGGTTGTATGGAACTTATAATTGGTAATTTTGGCCTAAAATATATAGGTGAAATGTTGGTTGGGCCATCAAAGGCTCTTTTTATGGATGAGATATCTACTGGTTTGGATAGTTCTACAACTTATCAAATTGTGAAGTCGCTTCAGCAGTTTGTACACATTCTTGAGGGCACTGCTCTCATCTCTCTGCTCCAGCCTGCTCCTGAAACATACGATTTATTTGATGACATTATTCTCCTCTCTGATGGCAAGATAGTGTATCAGGGGCCTCGTGTACATGTGCTCGAGTTTTTCGAACACATGGGATTCAAATGTCCAGAGAGGAAAGGTGTAGCCGATTTCCTGCAAGAGGTGACATCCAAGAAAGATCAGAAGCAGTACTGGGCACGAAGAGACGAGCCTTACAGATTTGTAACATCCAATGAATTTGCTGAAGCATACCAATCATTCCATGTCGGACGGAAGCTTGGAGACGACCTATCAACCCCGTACGACAAAACCAAAAGCCACCCTGCAGCATTGGCTACTGAAAAATATGGTGTAAACTCGAGGGAGCTCCTCAAAGCTTGCACTGCAAGAGAAATATTACTTATGCAGAGAAACTCGTTTGTCTACTTTTTCAAACTATTCCAAGTGAGTAGAGCAATATACAATTGATCTGTTCCTTCTGTTGGCATCTTTTTTATCCTATCTAGTAGGGCTTGTCTTTTTTATATTGTAATAATTAACGGAAAACTCTCTGTATTCCCTTGCAGATCACTTTTATGTCATTACTTACCATGACACTCTTCTTTCGAACTGAGATGCATCGAAATTCAACGACTGATGGAGGGATATACATCGGTGCTCTATTTTTTGCAGTTACTATGGTCATGTTTAATGGAATGACGGAGATTTCCATGACAATTGCAAAACTTCCTGTCTTCTTCAAGCAAAGGGATCTTCTGTTTTTTCCTGCATGGGCATATGCTCTTCCTTCGTGGGTCATCAAGATCCCTCTTTCATTAGTTGAAGCCTTTGTTTGGACAGTTATCACTTATTACGTGGTGGGATTTGATCCAAACGTCTCAAGGTAAACGTCATAGCAAGAACGATAGCTGATTATTTTGTTGATAGAATTTCCATTTCTTTGTAGATTTTTCAAGCATTACCTGATACTCTTGCTCATCAAAGATGTGTAATCTGCAAAAAGTAGACAAACGATAGCTGATTACTTTTTCAAGCATTACCTGACCAAAGATGTGTCTTCTTTGTAGATTTTTCAAGCATTACCTGATACTCTTGCTCATCAATCAAATGGCTTCTGGATTGTTCCGGGCTATTGGGGCAGCAGGTCGGAATATGATTGTCGCCAACACATTTGGATCCTGTGCTATGCTTATACTTTTTGCCTTAGGTGGCTTTGTCCTTGCACGAGGTATTAAACTGTAACTGGAGATTGTCATAGCAATCTTCGTCGTAGAACAATGACTAATTCTCCTTTTTCTTAAAATTTAATTAGATGATGTCAAGAGTTGGTGGATATGGGGTTACTATATTTCACCTATGATGTATGGGATGAATGCAATTGCGGTTAATGAATTTCTTGGGCACAGTTGGAACAAGGTTAGTCATTATGCTCTTATATTGGGTTTCTACTCATGTAAGCATATTTATTCTTTTTGGTGAAGCAGCTTATATTTCTCCTAGTAAAAAGGCTTAAATAAGTGGTAACTTCATCTATATGAAACGAGCCTATAGTATCTCAATCATGTTGAACTGATTTTTCATTCACCTTGTATGTCAAAGCCTACCCCGGATTCACCAGAAGAGCTATTAGGAGTGAGGGTTTTGAGGGATCGAGGATTCTTCCCCTATTCATACTGGTTCTGGATCGGAGCGGCTGCGTTGTTTGGATTTGTAATTATATTTAATATCTTATATGCCATCTGTCTCACTTACCTAAACCGTGAGTACTTTACTTCCTCTATCCATTAAAACGGGTGAAAATATTAGTGGTTGTATAATAACACAGAAATTACTGCAGCACTAGACAAGTTTCAAGCTGTTATACCAGAAGAAAGTACAAGCACGGCAGCTGGTGGCCAAAATGGTGGAGCCATTGAATTAACATCCCGGGGAAATAGTGATGGCATAGAAGAGGTCAATCAGTCAAAGAAAAAGGGGATGATTCTTCCATTTGAGCCACATTCTATTACCTTCGATGATGTCAAATACTCCGTTGACATGCCACAGGTATCCAAAAATACGTACACTTGTTATTAGACTAAATATTACGCAGAAACACGAGACTAAATGGCTGAATTGTGAAATTATTGAAGGAAATGAAAGCTCAAGGGGTGGTTGAAGATAGGCTGATGCTTTTGAAGGGTGTGAGCGGAGCTTTCAGGCCTGGTGTTCTCACAGCTCTGATGGGTGTGAGTGGTGCTGGTAAAACAACGCTGATGGATGTACTGGCAGGTCGTAAGACTGGGGGATATATAGATGGTGATATCATGATTTCAGGGTATCCAAAGAAGCAAGAGACATTTGCTCGAATTTCTGGATACTGTGAACAGAATGACATCCACTCTCCTAGTGTTACTGTCCACGAGTCCTTGCTCTACTCAGCTTGGTTGCGTTTGCCTGCTGAAGTTGATTCACAAACCCGAAAGGTTGGTTACTTGTTAACATTTTAGCTCTGTTAGGTTAAAATTTAGGGATCAATGCAAATGTTTTAAATCTTGATTTTGTTTTTTTGCAGAGGTTCGTAGATGAGGTTATGGAACTTGTGGAACTGCACCCTATTAAGGATGCACTGGTTGGGTTGCCAGGGGTTAATGGTCTCTCCACAGAGCAGCGGAAGAGGCTAACCATTGCAGTGGAGCTGGTGGCGAACCCCTCCATAATATTCATGGACGAGCCAACTTCAGGGCTCGATGCTCGAGCTGCTGCCATTGTGATGCGAACAGTGAGGAACACCGTTGACACTGGAAGAACAGTTGTATGCACCATCCATCAACCAAGCATTGACATATTTGAAGCTTTCGATGAGGTAACATCTGCATAGATTGTATAAAGAATTTCTGATTTCAAAGACTGGCTTAGGCTAAAGCATCTTCTCTTCTCCTTTATATGAGATAATAAGTAAAACCTTTAAGTGCAGCTATTTCTGATGAAACGGGGTGGACAAGAATTATACGTGGGACCAGTGGGTCGCCACTCTTGCCAATTAATCAGTTACTTTGAGGTGAGGTGCAATTGGAACTTAAGGCCTATCTGCAACATCTTAAATAAAAAGATACCAGCTGCTGGTTTTTACAGATAAAAGTGGGTGCTAAAAACGTGACTTGTACACACAGGATATTGAAGGAATAAGTAAAATCAAAGACGGTTATAACCCTGCGACTTGGATGCTGGAGGTTTCTACTTCAGCCCAAGAAATGATTTTGGGGGTCGATTTCACTCAAATCTACAGAAATTCGGACCTTTACAGGTGAGTTCTGTCACATGACAACACAATAGTTCCTCTTGACTTTGTTCTATAACGGAAGAGTTCATTGATGTATGGCTGGCTTTTATTACAGGAGAAACAAAGCCCTTATTAATGAATTAAGCACACCTCGTCCTGGTACGAAGGATCTGTATTTCGCGACTCAATACTCGCAGTCATTCTTCACCCAGCTTATTGCTTGCATATGGAAATTTCGGTTGTCTTACTGGCGAAGCCCCTCATACACTGCCGTGCGATTTCTCTTCACAACAACCATTGGATTGCTGTTTGGGACAATGTTCTGGGATCTGGGTGGCAAAACGTAAGCTACTACCGGTCAAATACTTCATTCAACATTTTTTTTTCCAAACCTTCCTTCACTACTGCCTCGCATTCATTGTCTTCCATCCTGAAAGAACCTGTTGGACCAGTGTTCTCGAAACTACACCAATTGTTTTAGCACATATCTAATATCTTCGTTTATCTGTTTGAATCTCATATATGTTTCAGGGATAGACGACTGGATCTTTTCAATGCAATGGGTTCTATGTATGCTGCCGTTCTCTTCTTAGGGGTCCAAAATGCCTCAGGAGTGCAGCCAATGGTAACTATTGAGAGAACCGTCTTCTACAGAGAACGAGCTGCTGGAATGTATTCTGCTTTTCCATATGCCCTTTCACAGGTAACTTCTCCCCCCAGTACGGGTAGTCATTTCATTTCTCGAATTGAATGTATGTGCATGTACAGTTGCTTAAGGAAGTGTTGTGTTTTGATCTTGAATTGATTTGCAGGTTCTGGTTGAAATACCGTATGTCTTGACACAATCTGCAGTTTATTCTCTTATAATTTATGCTATGATTGGATTTGACTGGACGGTTGCCAAATTCTTTTGGTACCTTTTCTACATGTTCTTCTCCTTGTTATACTTTACCTACTACGGGATGATGACTGTGGCTATGACGCCCAACCCTGCCCTTGCCTTCATATTTGCTGCTTCCTTTTTCGGAATTTGGAACGTCTTTTCAGGCTTCTTAATCCCACGACCCGTAAGTTTTGAATTATATATATCCCCATTTACTCAGTTTACTCTTGTCTCAGTTATGTTTAAGATTAATAAACTAAATTTCTCTTTTTGTCATTTGTACAGAGGATGCCAGTGTGGTGGAGATGGTATTATTGGGTATGCCCAATTGCTTGGACGCTCTATGGTTTGGTTGTATCACAGTATGGAGACAATGAGACTGGACTCCAGGACACAAACCAAACTGTGAAACAGTTCTTGGATAGTTACTTTGGGTTTGAACATGATCTTCTTGGAGTTGTTGCTGCTGTGGTTGTTGGGTGGGCAGCTTTCTTCGGCGCAACCTTTATGTTCTCCATTAAGGCGTTCAACTTCCAGAGGCGATGATAAAACGATTTTGATTAGAAAAGCATTAAGCTGAATTAATGTGGTTACCTTCTAAATTTTCTGAAGTTGGCTTCCATCTTTTGAATAGTCATTTAGCCACACCTGTGAAATAGAGAACTTTACCCCCACCCCCCCATTTTTTTTCTTCCTTTCTTTCTCTCCCTGTTTAGTTTACTTGTAAGATTTATTGAAGTTTACTGTTTGTAATAAAAATGTTAAAAACGATTAAATGATAACCTTATTGACTCTTGTTTTGAGCGTCACTTTGAAGTTTGGATTTGTCATAGTACGGTACAGTATAATATGTGTAAGGTACATCCCTTGGAATCTTTGACAATATCCAGAGTTGATTTGCAGCAATAGGATTATGCCTCCCCGACCTTTCCGTTATCTATTGTATAATACAATAGAGCTCGGTTCACACGCTTACAATTGACTCTGGACAACTACCGATCAGAATTTACCGAGTTACTAAACTTCTACGGCTACGATCGAATTTGGGAGTGCACATGTGCGAAGGGCGGTTATTCTTCGCTTCCTACCCTGCGGTTCCTTCCTCCTCAACCTCTTCCCTTCGTCATCGTCTTCTCTCTCCAATCCATGAAAACCCATCTCTTCCTTCCCAATTACCCACCACCAAAACCTCACTTCACCTCCACCGGCTCTACCCCTCACACCCCTCAACGACCTTTTCCTCTTCTCCGGCCGACATGGAACACGGCCACTGCAGCATCTCCGACGCCCTCCCTTGCCACCATGCCCTAGCCGCCACTCGCTACTTGGGCGTAGAAGGCCTTGGATTTATGTTTTCCATGATCGACAGTTCAAAGTTTCGTAATCTGAGATGCAAGGTACACTCAATTTTCATTGGGTTCTATATATACAAATACTCAACTATTTTGTTTGTCATACTACGCTAAAAGATAATAAGAGGTAGCTGAGATGACTGCATTGGAAGGTAATACATTTAACTCTCTCTCTCTCTCTCTCTCTCTCTCTCTCTCTCTCTCTCTCTCTCTCTCTCTCTCTCTCTCTCTCTCTCTCATTCATGTATTGTATCTACATGTAATACATTCAATTTGGTCCTTTGTATTCATCTCTTATCTTTTAGGTAATTGTATAATTACGCAATTTTAAGCATGAGCTTCCATGGAAATCCTTAAGAATGTTTTGATGTAATACATTCTCCTCATATTTGTTGTTTTGATGAAGTCCTTCATGTTGCTATCTTTGCGGGATATATCTTTCTTCGACAGAGCGGTTGGTCGTTTGACAAGCGGGCTTGGGCGGTTGTCAACGGCGTCACATGTTATTGGCGCGATTTACATTTGATATTGCACAATCTTCTTCGGTTGATACTCTAATTCGAGACCCTTTTCTTTCCCATTTTGTCTTAAACTTTTGCTTATTCGGGTGAAACTTTTACTTTCGGGGATAGGTGCATTCATCAATTTGCTGACTTTATGTTGGCCTCTTGCGTTGTTGAGTACCATTATATGTTGCGTACTTTCTGTGATCTTCCTGGTTTATGGGCAGTAAGCATTCGTACCTTTCTCCTCCTTAACAGACGTAATTGGTTTCAAAACCATAAATTTTGTATCATACTGTGTAAGCATAGAATATAATATATAATTCATTTTTATGTGTTATTAGGTGGCCGTGGTTTGATTATATTGTAGTTCAAACTAAGCTGTTCTACTTATATACAATTGACTTTGAGCACTAAGCTTCATTGCATTCCCTCATCACATTTTGAAAATTCATAGAGTGCTCATTAAGTATGAAGTTTTTTGATAGGTACACAGCCCTTGATATTGGGGATGATTGTCTGACCCATGGCCCATTGCTATATTGCCACTTTTAGATTGTGGATTTCGATTCAGTCTATTCTTTTTTGTGCTCCCCATTATTTTTACATTTTGTTGCAAATCTACTATCTATATGCAGAAATCAACACATTAGGCCCAAAAGTTCTTAGCATTTCTTTTTCTTCTTTTGTTTTTTCATTTTTTTTCTTCACTTTTGTTGTTGTTTTGGTACTTTTTTGAAAATGGGTTTGTATCTTGGTTACAACTTTGTCAGTAAGACTGATTGAGCCCATCTTATCTTAAGAAAGGTATGGGTTAGTATTATTATTTAAGAGCCTTTTTATATTTCTTATAATGTCATTTTGAGATTTTCAAGTCCTCCGATAGCTCTCTCTTCGACACCCTTCGTCTAGCTTCGTTCATCTCCAAGATTTGATTTTGGGTTTTTTCCCCTTAAATCCTATATTCTATAGCTCATTTATATATATGTGTGCGATTGCAAGTTGTGCAAGAAACTCTTTCTTTAGTGAGAACTGTCCGGGTCTATGGAACAGAAACAAAAGAACATAGAAGGCAATTAACTAATATTGGTGAAAATCATGGAGGGACTTTATTGATATATACTCCTAAAAAGTATTCTTTTATTGTTTTTTAGAAAGTTTATCTACCAAAAGAAGAAAAGAAAGTCTCTTTAAGGAACATGAACGTTGGTTTCGTTTAAATGAGAGGTTGATTTATTAGAAATTTCTTTTATCACTTTTTCATCCTATAATTTGCCTTGAAATTTCTTGATGAAAATATTTGGCTTTGGTTCTATGTAATGTTTATTTCATTCTATGAAAGTCAAATGGGAAGTTCAATATCTTGATCAGCAAAGACCAATCTTTGAACTAGCCCACTTGCAGAATTTATAGACACATTATACTTATATTATATTTGTTGAAGAGAGAGAGAGAAGAGGGGGCGTGAGAGAGTAAAAATGGGAGAGTTTGTGGATTTAAGGGGGAAGAAGGAAATTAACTAATATTGGCGTTGACTTATATTATATTTGTTGAAGAGAGAAGGAAGAGGGGGGGAGAGAGTAAAAATGGGAGAGTTTGTGGATTTAAGGGGGAAGAAGGAAATTAACTAATATTGGCGTTGGGTATAACCTTACGTTTAGAAATACAATAGTGTCAGTCGAGATGTATGAATCATAATTGGAGATGCGATTTGTTCTTCTTATACTTATTGCTTTTGCCCTTTGTTCTTATTTGATTCTCATTTTTTCTTCAGGCAGAGGAAGATACATAAGTCGCTTTTAAAAGTGAAGTAGCATGTAAATGAAAAATATTGTAGCGTAATAATATATATTTTTATTTTTAATTAAGAAACTATATACTTATTGCTTTTGCCCTTTGTTCTTATTTGATTCTCATTTTTTCTTCAGGCAGAAGTAGATACATATCTAGCTTTTAAAAAGCTGAAATAGCATGTAAATGAAAAATATTGTAAGCAGTAATAATATATATATTTTTATTTTTAATTAAGAAACTATATACTTATTGCTTTTGCCCTTTGTTCTTATTTGATTCTCATTTTATCTTCAGGCAGAGGAAGATACATATCTAGCTTTTATAATGGCTCAAGATATGTCTCCTATTGATGAATCACCTAGACGACGATGTGGCCTTCTCCTAGCTATAGCTAATAACGGTAGAAGTTTTTTGTACTTCATTTTTTATTTTTGACAATTTCTAATGATTTTTTATAGGGTAATGACATCAATTATCTGATGTTTCACAAGGCTGTGGAGACAATGTGGGTCTTCTTTTATGTGGCATAGGTCGTGGAAAGTTACAGCGAGGACAGGTAAATGATAAACAATAGAGCCAACATAGAAATGTCTGCTAAATTGGTGGTGATCTATTTTGCATGGTTTAGTGAGCTTGCCAAATTTTCATTTGTCAAAAGTTTCCTTGAATCACCATGTTGATGTCAACATGCTATAGTATGTGTTGGTACATAAGAATTCTGCTGAGTTGCATCAGAACATGAGTAGTCTTTTTAATTTTTTTTTCATTATTTGTTAGTAAATCCTACTATCTTTATTTATTAGACGTGATGCAAGAGATAGCTAATATTGACATTCTCTTGGCATATGGTTTTGGTCTGCACGTGTATAGATATAAGATCTCTCTACACATGCAAACTGTTTGATTATTGTTGAGCTAAAAATCATCGTCTAACCATGTGCAGGCACTCTCAGTATAATATGTATTAGTCAGCTACTATTGGCTATATTCTCCTAGCTTATTGCTTTACACATGTCTGATTTTTTTTTTCGCTTAATCAATTTTATTTTGTTCAATAGCAAGACTGTCTAGAGCCCTGACTATTGATGGGATCCATAATTTCACTTTTAGGTCTGGCATAGTTTTACTTTCCCAACCCAATTTTGGACACCACCAATCCTTCCACACATAGGCATTCTGGCTATTTTCAATCTTTTAGCTTTAAGGCATGTATAAGGCTTTCCTTGGACATCAGGATACCTTTCCTGTGAGAGGCATTTTACAAAGTCCCATCATTTTGAATGAGCTTCCATCCCAAGCAAGATTGGCCAGATTATTCTAGCCTTTCGTATGCCCAAGCCTAACACTTTCTTGGGTCTGCAAATAGTATCACACTTTTTTTTTTTTGTTTTTGATTTTATTTTTTGTTTACTTAATTGTTCTTTGCTTCTGAATTAATAACTTTAAACTATGTCAAGTTGTTCAAGTTCAAGTGTAGTTTGGAGTTGTACTTGGCTTAATTTGGTGGTTTTTATGTGCATTTAGATTGCCAATTTAGTAAATTGAGAGGTTATTGGTATATCGAAGTTGCAAGATTGGGAGTGTTAAGCAGGAGTTGTTTGGTTTAGGAGAAACTTTAGACAAAGATGGCTCTAAAGACATGGTCGAATTGGTTGGATGTTCATGTTAATCAAACCAAGACTGAATTATTCTTCACAACTCTCTCCTTTTTTTCACAATATGTATGCATTTCAAAACTAAATTCACTTTCATTTTGCTAATGTAATACTTTGATATCACTAAAGTTAGTATGTTATGCACAAAATTTTGCATTTTGCAGGGCATATTTTAGGGGTGGGGGTGACAATGATAAGAGCCGATTTTGAAAGAAAGGTACATTAGAGATGTTACGGATATCATAATAATGGAAAAAGTAGAAGCAGAAATCGAGGAATAGAGAACCAGAGGCTTGAATGTACAAGTTCTGAACATATCACAACTTGAATATTGTTGCTATATTTCAAATTTATTTATTTATAATTTATTTCATTATTGATTTTCTTACGAAATAAATGAGATATGCTTTAACTATTATTTCATGGCTTGAATGTACAAGTTCTGAACATATCACAACTTGAATATTGTTGCTATATTTCAAATTTATTTATTTATAATTTATTTCATTATTGATTTTCTTACGAAATAAATGAGATATGCTTTAACTATTATTTCATTATTTTTGTGTCATTTATTCTTATCCCTTAAAAAGTCTCAAACATACATTAACCTCGAACATACATTGATTTGATCCCATACTGACCCGTGCCATAGGCACGGGCATAAAGACCTAGTCTATCTATAATACTATACTATATTATAAAGCGGGAGGGAGGGAGGGAGGGAGTAAAATGAAGTTATGTTTACTTTTTTCATGATTACCAAATTTACCCCTAACATTAAAATATATTTACTACCCTTTTTTAAATAAAAATTACCTACAACTAATAACCACCAAATTTTCCAAAAAAAAAAAAAACCTTTATGGCAGACATGGTTGGTTGGGGGACGTGGTCAATACCTGTTTCAAATCTATTAACTTTTAACCAATTGAGCTACGCCGGTGAAGGCAACGTGGTCAATACCGAGTTGACGCTTCATCGAAGGACATACAACATGGGACTCTTCCAAAAGAACAAACTCTTTATGGCAGACGTGGAGTCCATATATTGTTGGCCTAGGAAATACGATAATGAGTACATTGTCAATCAACGCCATGACGTGCTCGCCTGCGCTAAACTAATTTATGCTTCCCTCATTGATTCAGGATAACGGAAGAAACCTCGTGGTAGAAAAATCTATTACAAAATTTGGAAATAACAAATTATAAAACTGAAAATATAATTTAAAATATAAAATAAAAAAACTGAAATTATTTTGGATTAATTCTTCTTTCACGATCTGAGGTCTGTGTAACACACAGTGTCCCCCCGTTAGTGCTTGTCCTTAAAACAAATTTGCCTTTAAGGGCCTTTATGCTATACAAGCTCACCCCTTATGAGAAAGGACCTTGTATATAAACTAGCCTTGTCTTTACTTTCTTTTCAATGTGGAACAAACCCACTTATCCAACTTCAACCCACATACTTTAGGTCTTAATATCTCAATCATCCAAACATCATTTTGGACAAATAAATATATGATTTCGATGTTCTCATGGAGTAGAACACATTTTCACAATTATTTTTATCATTCGACAAACAAACCACTATGAAGCGGGAGGGAGGGAGTAAAATGAAGTTATGTTTACTTTTTTTCATGATTACCAAATTTACCCCTAACATTAAAATATATTTACTACCCTTTTTTAAATAAAAATTACCTACAACTAATAACCACCAAATTTTCCAAAAAAAAAAACCTTTATGGCAGACATGGTTGGTTGGGGGACGTGGTCAATACCTGTTTCAAATCTATTAACTTTTAACCAATTGAGCTACGCTGGTGAAGGCAACGTGGTCAATACCGAGTTCACGCTTCATCGAAGGACATACAACATGGGACTCTTCCAAAAGAACAAACTCTTTATGGCAGACGTGGAGTCCATATATTGTTGGCCTAGGAAATACGACAATGAGTACATTGTCAATCAACGCTGTTTTGGTCAAATTTCAACAAGGGTTATAAATGACAAGAAAGATGACAAAAAATGATCAGAATCAGGGTACTTTGATTATTAGATGGTAATGAAATGAACACAAGGAATTTTGTTAACTAGGGAAAGCCCTTGAACAACTTGTTCGCCGGCATAAAACCCCGGGAGGTTTAGGAACCTGCCTTGACCAATAGGTATATTAATCAAGTTGTAATACAAAACTAAGAGCGTATGTAAGGGAGCTTAAGCTAGTGAGCCTGTGTGTGTAAAATACAAGTGTTACCCCTTTTTATACCTCAACGTAACAACTAAAATACAATGAAAATAATAAGCCTAGAATCTCGGGAATAAGTTGTTCTTGTTGAGAGATTTTCGCCACATTGTTGGTGAAGGAGATAAGGATCCATTGCTGGCCTTTTTTGATGAAGAAACATTGTTGAACCAGTCTTCTTATCCATTGACACATTCCCTGAAAAATAGGGTTTAATGTAACAATAATTCAACCTGCAAAAATAGTCAAGATGTAGCAAAAGAACTCAAGTTGTTAGTACCAAGATGTTAGGTGTAAGTTGAAAACAGGTTGACTAAAAATGTAGGACCCAACAAACGCCATGACGTGCTCGCCTGCGCTAAACTAATTTATGCTTCCCTCATTGATTCAGGATAACGGAAGGAACCTCGTGGTAGAAAAATCTATTACAAAATTTGGAAATAACAAATTATAAAACTGAAAATATAATTTAAAATATAAAATAAAAAAACTGAAATTATTTTGGATTAATTCTTCTTTCACGATCTGAGGTCTGTGTAACACACAGTGTCCCCCCGTTAGTGCTTGTCCTTAAAACAAATTTGCCTTTAAGGGCCTTTATGCTATACAAGCTCACCCCTTATGAGAAAGGACCTTGTATATAAACTAGCATTGTCTTTACTTTCTTTTCAATGTGGAACAAACCCACTTATCCAACTTCAACCCACATACTTTAGGTCTTAATATCTCAATCATCCAAACATCATTTTGGACAAATAAATATATGATTTCGATGTTCTCATGGAGTAGAACACATTTTCACAATTATTTTTGTCATTCGACAAACAAACCACTATGAAATTTGCAAAACAAGATACATAACTTCCTTCACTTTTTACAAGCTTTCCAACAATCCACCACATGAAGGAAATTGATGAAGATTTGGTGATAAAGTTTAGTAGTTGAAACCTGCATAGGATAGGTAGGTGTTATCCTTTGAACATTCTCTTGTAAAAATATGTTTACTTTACTAGCTAACCAGTAGACGCGATGTCTTTAAACTGTTTTGCCTTTTGTGTAAACGATCACATACTTCACAAAGGAATCTTCTTAACACAATTCAATTCTCATAGTTATGTTCATTCATGGCCCTGAACATACGTCTGATTTTATGAGAGGATCTAAGAATTGAGTCTTATACAATTATCTTCCTAGCGGCCACTTCTCTCACATAGGTGATTCTTAATTAAGAGTAATCCGTTTTACTCTGCTCGGCTTTCCGACGCATAAGAATCATTAAAAGTCATTTGCTTATCCTTTTACCTACGGGCATCACTATTACCGGAATGGACAAGTGATACTGCGAGCCTTTTTACAATTAGGTTGTCCCTTTGAACTTAGATCTTGGGATCTCTAGTCAACTAGGTTGGGTTTCCATTGTATCAACTCATTCTTCTAGAGACTTAAGTCCTATTCTTTTTGAAGATTTCACAACTACCTCTCTGTTTAACCCTTCGGTTAACGGATCCGCTAAATTATCTTTTGACTTCACATAGTCAATAAAGATAGTACCAGTTGAGAGTAGCTGTCTAATGTTATTATGTCTTCGACGTATATGTTTAGACTTACCATTATACATATTGCTCTATGCCCTGCCAATTGCTGATTGACTATCACAATGTATACAAATTGTTGGCACTGGTTTTGTCCATCTTGGAATATATTTTAAAAATTGGCGTAGCCATTCAGCCTTTTCACCACATTTGTCCAAGGCTATAAATTCAGATTCCATAGTGGATTTGGCAATAACAGTCTGTTTAGAAGATTTCCATGATATTGTTGCGCCTCCCAAAGTGAATACAAATCCACTTGTAAACCTTGAGTCTTTAATGTTTGATATCCAATTAGCATCGATGTATCCTTCAATAACGGCCGGATGTCTTGAATAGTGTTATCCGTAATCACGAGTATATCTTAAGTACCTTAGTACTCTCACTACACCCTTCCAGTGATTAGTTCCGGATTACTTGTGTACCTACTAAGTTTATTAACTGCATAGGCAATGTCTGGTCTTGTAAAACTCATTATATTAGACTTTCGATAATTCTGTAGTACTCTACTTGAGAGACAGACTCACCTCTATTTTTTGATAGATGTTAATTCGTGTCTATCGGAGTTTTAGCTATAGCAGAGTATGACCTTACAAAATTTTTTAGAATTTTATATATCCACATAGTGTGACTGGCTCAAAGCAAGTCCACTTAATATTTCAGAAATTTTAACACTAAGGATTATATCAGCTATACCCATATCTTTCATGTCGAATTTCGAATTCAACATGTCTTTTGTGAATTTAATTATCTTATCATTACTCCCTATGATAAGCATGCCATCTACATAAAGACATAAAATGACGTAGCCATTTTCAGTGTCCTTTACGTATACACATTTGTCACACTCATTTATTTTAAACCCAATTTCCTTCATAACATTATCAAATTTTTCATGCCATTGTTTTGGTTCTTATTTCAAGCCATATAATGACTTAACCAACTTGCATACTTTGTTTTCTTTCCCAGTGCAGAAAAGCCCTTAGGTTGTTCCATGTAAATCTCCTCTTCTAAATTTTCATTTAGAAAGACAGTTTTTATATCCATTTGATCTACTTCAAGATTTGGCAACACAGTGATTGTAAGTACCATTCTTATGGATGTTATTCTCGTAACTGGAGAATATGTATCGAAGTAATCAAGACCTTCTCATTGTTTGTAACCTTTAATTACAAGTCTAGCGTTATACTTGTCAATTGTTCCATTGAACTTCATTTTCCTCTTAAAAATCCACTTATATCTTAGTGGTTTATCACCCGGAGGGAGATCCACTAGTTCCCAAGTGTGATTTTGTAAGATGGAATCAATTTCACTTTTAATGACCTATTTCCATAAAGGTCCTTCAGAAGAGTTCAAAGCTTCTTTATAACTTTGGTCCAATTTTTACCTTTTTAGGTGTAGGTATCGCAACCTTCGCAAAACACCCCCACACTGTTAAGTATTTGTATATATGATGGCACTCTTCCATGCCATAATTGATAGAGGCTTTTGTCCAACTTCTTACGAGGCACCTTATTTAAAACGTAGTTAGCTGACAACACAGCTTCCCCCACATATTATAAGGTAACCCCGAACTTAATAACATGTCATTCATCATTTCTTTTAGAGTTCGATTCTTGCGTTCTGCAACTCCATTTGATTGAGATGCATATGTGTCTAATTCCATGTTGAGCACAAATCTCAGCAGACGGTGATTCGTACTCACCTCTACAATCACTTCTTAGCACCTTAATTTTCCGGTCAAGTTGATTCTCAACTTTATTTTTATAGAGAGTGAACTTCTGTATAGCTTCATCTTTACTTTTAAGGAGATAAATATAACAATATTTCGTGCTATCATCAACAAAAGTAATGAAATACTTGTTGCCACCACGTGATTGTGTTAATTTAAAGTTACATACATCGTTGTGAATAAATTCAAGTGGTTCCATTTTTCTTTAAATAGTATGAAATGAGGTCCTTGTCAATTTTGCCTCTACACAAGTTTCACACTTGTGTTTAGAATCAGTTTTAAATTTTGGTATGCAATTTAAGTTAATTAATCTACGGAAAGTATCATACTTAATATGTCCTAGTCTACCATGCCACAAAATTACTCCAGAAGACACCCAATAACCTTTGTGAGTAGAACAAGCCTTTAAGAGATCTGAAGATTGTACTGGGGTGAAATACAATATCCTCTATTTTAGTGTATGATGATGCACAAAATGGCACGGTCAGGAACTCTCTGGAATCTTCGTGGAACTTGGATATCTGGGCTTGAGCTAAGAACCTGAAATAGATAGAAAACACGCTAGGGTGAATGCAGGGGCTTGCCCTGCTAAGACACTCCGGCGTGAGAATAAGAACTTGCTTATTAATTGGACAGAGTCTTAGCTTGTGAATAGTGAACGTACCTTGGACCAAGTACTGGCTTGGCTTTTATAATGAGAATGGAGTGATTCGTGGGCTGATTTTGAGGGATGTCAATCCCTATAATTAGGAGGAGTAATTGCGGGCATGATTGGAGGCAATTCACGATTTTTAGCTTTGTGACCTCGGGAACGCGTAGATGTGGCCCGTGATTCTTGGAGACGGTTATTGGCCTGTTTGGGTGTGCTCGCGTTGTGTCCTGCTCGCGTGGATCATGCTCGCGTGTTCGGACGCTGCTCGCGCAGTGCTATGCTATTGGCTTTGCCTACAGGCTAAAGTCCACTGCCGGATATGTCTGGCCGGTGCATCAGGGCATCAAGATATTTTGGTGTCATCAATGGCCCCTGCTCCTTGTCGAAGTATTTATGCTCGTGGCGAGGAGCAATCATGGTGTTAGGCGTTTAGTTGGGCGCGTCATCTATGAAGTGACCGAAAGGACGGAAGGCTGCGCAGGAAGCCGTGCTGTTTGGTTTCGAGGCGCATTAAATGCGGAGGGTAGGCCCGGGCCTAGCCCGTAGGCGCCCGTTGGAGGCCCATAGCCTTGGAGGGAAAATGAAACCCTTAAATAGGTTTGGGCGATCCCTCTTGCCATTTTTACAAGTTATTTCCTTCTTCTACTGCCGCCGCTGCTGAGATCTTTCGTGGAGCTTCCTTCCTTCCAGAGTTCTTGCTGTTCCAATTGTTACCTTCAGAAGTTCGTCCATTTTCTGCCCCATAACTCCAGGTATTTGCTCGCGCCCCTCTCTCAATTTCTCTGTTTTGCTTTTGAGTTTTCATTTGGGGGTTTCGTTGATAGCCATGAACTGGTCATGGAAGGATGTGGTTTTGGGGTGTTGATCTTCAAGTGAGGAGCATTTTGTGTTGCGAACCCTTTGAGAGGGTTTAAGCCACGAATTACGATAGATCTTGGATTTAGGGTTTCTTCCCCTCTTCACCCCTTTTTGCTAATACCGTACTTAGCCAGCCTTCTTTTTCCCCTTTGTAGTGATGTCGTCCTCCGTTAGTCTTCGCGGTGCATCTGATTCAGAGGCCACCCATTCGGAGGAGGTTTTTGATTATGACCGCGAGCAAGGCTTGAGCGAGCCAAGCTCTGAGCCCACCCCTCCAACTTCTCCAGTAAGCGATTCCTCTAGCGAGGTCCAGGTCACCCGGGTAGTCGAAGCCCCGAGCACAGATGACGATTCAGCGAGCTCCAGCTCGCCGAGACTTGCTCGGGCGAGAGCTCGCGGTGTTCGCTCGAAGCCCGCTTCCCTTTCAGGGACCTCGGATGATTTGTGGAGGTCTTTTGATGGAGACAGGGATGTTCAAAATTGGTTTTCTTCTTTAGGGGTGGACGAACAAGTGTATCGCGTTAAGATGCTCGATCCTCGGATGGACGATGTGGAGTTTCGTGACTACACAGATAGGGTGGTCTTTTTCTATGAGTTCTTTCACGTGGGATGGCGCTTGCCACTAGATCCCTTTATAGTTGAGTTCTTGATGGCTTCTCAGGCCGTCCCTTCCGATCTCATGTTGTTGAACCTTGCTCGAGTTCGAGCTCATTTATTGTATTGAGCCGTCTCCTCGGCTTCGAGCCTTCTGTCAGTGTTGAGGAAATATTTCGTGTTCAGCACGGACAAGCGGACGCAGCGTATTTCTGCCCGCTCGAAGCCAAAATAATGTCCTCGCCTTTTCAGCGATTTTCCCAACAAGACCGAAAAGTGGGACGAGAAAGTTCTGCTTGTGGAGTCGCGACTTGGATGGCCCTTCCCTCCGGCTGCTGATAAGGCGGTGCCCCCCAGGGGGAATGTGGATATTTCATCGCCGGGTGATCGCGAGCTGAATGCTGCGATAGAAGAGGCTTTAAATATCGACGGCCAGACTCAAGCTTGGGCTTTCGGCTGGAAGTCTTTGGCCGGTGATATCGAGCTCTTGCGTCGCCGGTGTCCATCGTTTGCCGTTGGGGGTTCTGCCGGGTAACTATTGCGATGAGGTGCCACACCACACCCTGCCTGGGGTCCTCATCAAGATATGGCTTTCCCTGGCGATTGTCCAGCCTGTAAAGAACTCGGCGCCAGCTGTGTGGTGCCCCTGGATCCTTCTGGTGTGGCTTTGTTTCTCTGTGCTTTAGCTTAATATTCCTCTTGTTGTCGATCTGATATGATGTTTTGTTCGCAGAGATGAAGAGAGTGAATGTTGATTTGGCAATGAAGGGTAAGAAGGCTGCGGGCGAGCGTCGATCTACGCTTTCTGCTTTGCCCCCGGCGGCCGCGCCCAAAGTACCCACTGGAGATCCCAAGGTGGGCTCATCTGGAACGGTTTCGGGAAAATCCAAGGCCCCAGTGACCGCTACTCCGTCCTCTTGATCCTCTCCTCGGCCCTCCTCGGTTGCTCGCTCGGAGGGTGCCTCTGACCCCACCGCTCAGCAGGACCCAGCTGCCCTCACACACCGCAAGAGGAAGAGTGGCGAGGAGGCTACCGAGCGCTCAGTGCGCCGAAGGGGCCAGACAGCTGCGGTAGGGACCTACGGTGCCGAAGCTCCCCAAGTGGGCAGGCCCTCATGGATGGAGCCGGGCTTCAAGATGCCAGTCTCGCGGGAAGCTTCGATGGCCCTCACCGCAGAGCTTGCTAATGTTCCGGTGATTGACAATATTGATCTCCGCGTTCGTGGAGGTGCTGCCATGTGCGGCCAGGGCATCGTGCAGAGGGCTACCCACGCTGGTTTGGTACGCCGTAATTCCCGCGAGTCGAATGGGGTCTTATTTGGCCAGGCTGGCATGGCCGCTTGTGAGGTAAACTTAGTCTTTCTTTCTTTTCTCGCGTTTGCTTTCTTCCCCGTTCTTTTCGACTAACCATATGTTTTTCAGATGCTGACCAATTTCAATATGCTCGCTGCTCGGGCGTCTGAGTCTTCGGCTAGAATTGCCAATTTGAAGGGAGAGCTCAAGGGGATGGAGACGCTGCTGGCCAAGCGGAATGGCCAGCTCATAGCCAAGGACAAAGAGGTTTTGGCTAAAGCGAGGAGGTTGCTTGAGGCCGAAATGAAAGCCTTGAAAGATCGGCACGAGCTCTTGAAAGGCACCGAGAAGTCCCTCCGCTCGGCGCCGAGCTCGGCGAAGGTCCCCACTAGAGATGGAGAAGCTCGAGTTGGGCGCGACTTGGAGAGGTCGGTGGCCTACGTGGAGAAAATTAAGTCGGCCAACGAGGAGGAGGTCATTGCTCGTTACCGGGCATCCGAAGCCTATCATGAAGACTTGACTGATGCGGTCTCCCCTTACTACGCCCAGGGGGTTCAGCATGCTCTTCGGGTGCTCGGGGGTCTTGGCCTGAACGGGGTCCGCCGACACCCGGCGACGTCTCCTTTCGCCTTAACTTATGGTTACGAAGCCATGGCCCGGTGGAGATGGCCTACCATCGATTAGAGTCTCAAAATTTAACGAGCAAACAAACGACCATGAGCGGCTAATGGATATGGATCTCGAAGAAAGACTGAGTCGAAAATGAGAATGATCAACTACAAGCGAGGGCCAAGGGTCATCACGACAAAAGAGTTCACAAGAAATCTTTCATGATCGGCGATTGGGTTCTTCGAAAAATTGAAGCTACCGGACAGCGGGCAGAAATGGGTAAGCTATCGCCAAATTGGGAAGGCCCCTTCCAAATCACAAAAGTAGTCAAAGAAGGAACCTACATGTTGCGAACTAAGGAGGGAGTTGACCTAAAACACCCTTGGCATGCAGATCATCTTAGGAGATACTATCAATAGGTAAGATCTTACGAAAAGTTGATTTGTAAATTGAAGCATGACAATAAATGAAATAAAGCTTGATTTAATGTTTTATTATCATTCCTGTTATTCAATTATGCTCGCAAGATCGAGCGAAAAATAAAACTTGTTAAATTTCAAGTTATTGTGATTGGACTTATCACTAGTTCTCATGACGCTCGCAAGATCGAGCAGATCGACTTGTTATATTTCAAGTTGTCCCAATGCTCGCAAGACCGAGTAGGGCATGAGACTTGTTTAAATTCAAGTCATGATAGGCCATAATTAGTTGTAGTCGCAAGTTCGAACTAAACTACTTATTATCTATCATTTAGCCTCAATGCTCGCGAATCCGGGCAGAATCGGAGACTTGTATAAATTTCAAGTTCTGGTTAAAGTTATTTTGTTTCAGGTCTGGTTAAAATTATCTCAATTAATAGCCATGACCAGACGTGTTCGCAAGACCGAACAAGATATGAAAGAAGCAATTATTAGCCACGACCAGACATGTTCGCAAGACCGAACAGAATACGAAAGATGAAAGTTACTCGAAGCTAAAATTTCATTAAAAAAGCCACGAAGTCTTTACAAACAAAGGAAAAAGAAGAGGCGCGCAGGCCAACCAAAATAACAAGAAAAGTTAAGGGCGACATCTCCTTCGGTAGTGGCCGCCTACAGCCGTCCCTCGACCTCGGCGATTCTCATCGGGAGCTTGGCGGCCGAGTAGCAGTATAGCCTCCTCCGCGGACGACGGGCCTCGAGCACTGATCGAACATTGACCACCAAAGGAGTAGGAGGAGACCACTCCTCACGACCCTCCAGCTAGCCCGAGTGGTACTCATGCTCCACAATCTGTGTACTTCTCCTGGAGGTCACGTGTTCAACCGGTTTCGCCAGTTTCGGGGCGTGAGGAAGGCAAAACCCACCGCTGCGGGGTGGGAGATCATGAGTTTAAACGGATGTACCCGACTTAGGCTCCGCGAGCGGCAAGTCCTGTCTCCGGCAAGTCCCGGAAGGAAGGTCATCCCCTCAACAAAAGGGCGCCTTTTCGATGAGATATAATTGTTCCGGAACCCGCTAGAGGTTTGGACCGGCGATCAATCAAGCTCACGGGTCTCCCGCTCCGGCGTGTGGTTCATGTGGCCACGGGCGGCGGGACTTGTGACCACTGGCGCGTGCCCAGACTGTGACCTCCAGATAAATACATTCATGGAGCATGAGTACCACTTGGCTAGGCTCAAGTGTACTCATGCTCCACAACGTGTACTTCTCCTGGAGGTCACAGTTCGAACCGGGTTTCGCCGGCCGGCGTGAGGAAGCAAAACCCACTGCCGGGTGGGGAGATCATGAGTTTAAACGGATGTACCCGACTTAGGCTCGAGCAAGAAGTCCGTCTCGGGCAAGTCCCGAAGGAAGGTCATCCCCTCAACAAAAAAGGGCGTTGATGAGGGACCGGCGATCAATCAAGCTCTGGGGTCTCGCCGGCGTGGGAATGTGGTGTCACACGTGGCGGAGTTTTGACCTTCACACTGGCGGCGCACCCGTTTCGAACTGTGACCTCCGGTGGTACTCATGCTCCATGAACCGTGTATTTATCCCGGAGGTCACGGGTTCGAAAGTACGCGCGAGGTGTGAGGAAGTGCGCCGCGCTGTGACACCACATGAACCACACCGCAGAGCGGAGACCCACGTGAGCTTGATTGATCACGGTCCAACCTCTAATGTTCCCGGAACAATTATGTCTCATCAGTGTATATAATTTTTTTAATGTAGAATGAGAGGTGTGTAATGAAAAGTTGGAGAGAATGAAAGAAGAGAATCTGCCAACGCTAATTTATAAGGGAAAAAGGTGTCAATTACAGTACTACAATATTTTATATTGGAGAGATTAAAATCCAATTATCCCCTGATTAATTTGACTTTAATATTATTGCACTCAAATTGTCATTTACTAATGAGATATCAAAATTTAACTAGAGTGGGCCTTTTGTTGTCGTTGCATAACCCTGTCCTGTCCCTAGATATCAATTTTTTTGTTCATAATTATTCTATCAAAGATTGGATTTCGATCAAATTCTTGGAAAACATTCATGCTCTAATTATGACAATAGTCTATGGTAGAGCTTTAAATTATTAGGTGAACTAATCGGTTAATTACTAATAAGGGACCAAAAAATTATTTAATTATATATATATATATATATATATATATATATTGTTTTTGTTGGTGTACCCCTTGTGATCCATAACTTGTCAGACTCAATAATATACTTCTCCGTTCCTAAATTATTGTTTTACTTTTTTTTTATTTTATTCGTCCTTAAATAATTGTCTAGTTTAAAATTTTTCTTTTAAAAATTATTTTTACCATTTTACCTTTATTTTTTGTTCTTACTTTAATTATGAGCCATATACACATGGACATTAAAAGAAACTACACACTATACCAATATTAATAATCAAGTCAATTATTTTTTCTTAATTCGTATGCCGGATCAAACAAGACAATAATTTAGGAATGGAGGGAGCATTTGGTTTCGAAAAGGCTCAATATTATTCAATTTCATATATGTCCAATGCAACAAACAACTATAAAATAAAACCAAGCGATTTATTCTTGAATACTCTACTACTAGTCGCCATAATCTTCTCAATAATTGATCATTTTAATAAAGATACAAAAAGAAAATAACAACAAATTAAAGATACTACTCCTATAAATTACTTGCACGTAAATTTAAGTTGTATCAACCAACTCTCACGTCAGCCTAAGAGTCCTTAACTTGCCTTGAAGAGATACTTGAAACCATGGGTTCCCTAACACAGCCTAGGCTTCTCGTTGTAGACTTCACCAACTTAGAAAAACTGATGCCTGGTACAGTTTCTTGGTCAAATGCATGCAATGATATTAAGTATGCACTTGAAAATCATGGCTGTTTTGTGGCATTGTTCGATAAAGTTTCCCCCGACCTTCAGAAATCTATCTTTCAAGCAGCAGATGACTTGTTTGATCTCCCCAGTGAAACCAAAATGCAAAACATCAATGAAAAACCTTACCATGGCTATGTGGGTCAGATGTCCTATGTTCCTCTCCATGAAGGTCTAGGCATCGACTATGCAACAACTCTAGAAGGTGCTGAAAATTTCACTAAGCTCATGTGGCCCAATATTGGAAATGAATCTTTCTGGTATGAATCATTTGACTAATTTAATTATTTCCCAGTCATTTACATATAGTATTTATTTGGTCCTCACAGATATTGACACTAGAATCTAATTAATTTCATAGCGAAAGTTCAGTCTCATTTTCGAGGACTGTGGCAGAATTAGAGCGAATGGTGGTAAAGATGATGTTTGAAAGCTATGGTGTGGACAAGTATAGTGAGTCTCACATCGACTCGACCACCTATCTTCTTCGATACCTCAAATATAGAGCACCTGAGTTGAATGAGACCACAATGGCTTTTCCCTCTCATACGGATAAAAGCTTCTTGACCATTCTTTATCAAAATCAAGTTTCTGGTTTGGAAATAAAAACAAGAGATGGTGAGTGGATTTCTGTTGAGTTTCCTCCTTCATCATTCGTTGTCATGGCTGGAGATGCATGCAAGGTGATCACTTGTATAATTAATCTCCTATTTCATTCATTATCATTATATTAATTAATTGCTATAATTTTGGTATGTGTGTGTGTGTGTGTATATATATATATATTGAGCCCCCAATCACTCTTTTGCAACTGCTTTTAATTAAGAACATAGGATTAATTTTCTTCGTTGAATAATGCTTCAATTACATGATTTGGGATTTATAAAGTTTACAATGCGTGCGTGCGAGTTCTCAAAGATGATAGATGAGGTCACTCTATAGTCTATATTTAGTGATTAAACGAATCTTATAATTAAGGTTATAAATTATGTCCTAGCTAGTTTCAATTGATGAGACTTAATTGTACATGTAAATATATTTGTGGCAAAGGCATGGAGCAACAATAGGGTACTTTCGCCTAACCATAAAGTCACAATGGGCATGAAGGAGGGGAAAGAGACAAGATACACCATAGCATTGTTCTCATTCTTGAGTAAGATGGTGCAAGTACCAGACGAGTTTGTCGATGACAAACACCCTCTGCAGTTTAATCCGTTTGTGCACGTCGATTTACTCAAATTCTATGACACAGATCATGGTCGCAGATCGCAAGATATTCTCAAAGACTTCTGTGGTGTTCCAAACGGTCCATAATAACCAGGTCATTTGCTCCTGATTGATCTGCAAGTATCACTTTGTTTTTAATTAATTGATGTACTGTAGTACATTTGTGTGTGTGTGTGTGTGTGTGTGTCTAAGCTGCTAATTATATAAATGTTTGGTATAAGAGCAAGGCAGATTGTCCAAATTTGTTTAAGCTTTGCCAGGTGGCTTGGGAATTGTATCCAAATATTATGTGTTTACCGTCTTTTGGATCTTCTTTTTGTTGTTTTAACTTTTAAGCAAGATTTTGAATTCTACTCATGCTATGTTTGGATGCTTAATTTCAAAGTTCAGAATTGAAATTTTTTGTAGAGCTCAAATTGTTCATTTAATTCTAATTCTAAAACTTGGCATTGATTAGCCAAACATAACTTTAAAGAAATAGAAAACAACATAAAATAAAAATTAATAAAGGGGGAAGGGCAAGAATTGTCATCGAATAGTAAGAGAATCTAAAAAGTTGAACATGGATTATTTAAAATCTAAAGTATTTGTGTATTCTCGCATTTTTGGACAAAACAATAATAGTAACAATCAATGATTAACAAGGTAATGATCACGCCAAAAAAGGATTGGGTGTCTGGTCCACGTGTGTAGTCTAGGTAGGATCTGGCTGACGTTGCAGGGATTGACTTTGAAGATTGCCTGAAAACCTGTAGTCAAACAAAGAACACCGTTAGGGGTGCTGGGTTGTCCCAGCGATAACCCTCCGGCGTGAGAATTAGCAATGCTGTGTAGGTGTGATAAAGCTGAGACAGTATAGAAGCAGCAAGTCTGTATGCACGTACCTTATGAGCCCTGCTGAGGGTGCTATTTATAGGGTTGTGATCACTATCCTTATCAGATTCAAAATAGGAGTAATCCCCATATCTTTCGGGTCACGTTACCTTATATGTATAGGAGTGAGATGTGGAGAAGAATTGTATCAGGACTCTTCTTCAAGTAGTGTGAATCCATATAGAACTCTGTCTTACCGAGCTAGGAGGACACGGTAGAGGTCGACCTGGCGTACACCAGGTCGCTCGATGTTATCAAGGTTGGCATGACCTCTGCCAGGTCGTCTTATGTCTATGAGGTCGCCCTAGGATAGTCCTAGGTCGCTCAATCGGACCCCTTGTACCAGTGTATGAGGTACACCGAGGTGGAATAAATCGTCGTAGAACGGGTACCAGGTCGCCCATCACTCCAGGTCGACCGTTCGGCCTCGCAGTTGCCGTCTTCGCCGGGCGCTACGATGGATGCGGTCTCTACCTCCCGAGCTGACTGGTTTTGGCGGGCTCCTATGCCTTCATGTCGTCGACCTGGCACTCATAGGTCGTGAGATAGCCATGTGATGATACCCACGTGTAAGGTGAGTAACCGAGGGTGTTCAGGTAAAATAATCATTGAAAACTTCTTCATATATATATATATATATATATGTGTGTGTATATATATATATATATATATGTATATATATATTTGGTTCAAAGGTTATGACTTATAGATTGAACTCATTCCAGGCTTGGAGGACGTCCCACGTGGCCATAGGCCAATTGGCATGGAAAAAGTAATATTTGTCTCGTCATATAAAAAACTTTATATTCAGATATTCATTCAATTGTACTCAGGCTTGAAGAAGCAAAAGTGACCGGAAGAGAAAAGAAATGTAGCAATGGGTTCTATAGAAACTTGTGAGAAGAATTACTTTCTTTTTCTCGTCTTTAGAACCCATTTACAGACAATATATATACAACAGTACAAAGAGCACATACAGACCCTTGGACACTATACAGAGAATATGAAAAAGATACATGGATGATACATCTTCCTAGGTACATAGATGATACATCTTCCAATACTCCCCCTCAAGTTGGAGCATGAAGGTTTTGAATGCCCAACTTGCCTAGAAGAAACTCAAACTGCTTTCTACCAAGAGCCTTGGTCAAGATATCTGCTAATTGTTGATGAGTGCGAACATGAACAGCAACTATAGTACCTTCTTGCAACGCGTTGCGCAAAAAATGACAATCGACCTCAATGTGTTTGGAGCGTTCGTGAAATACAGGGTTGGTAGCAATATAAATAGCTGCCTTACTGTCACAATGTAAACGCATAGGCTGATCATGGGAAACACCAAAGTCATGCAAAATCCCCTTTATCCATTTTAATTCACAGGTAGCTGTAGCCATGACTCGATACTCAGCTTTGGCAGAAGACCTTGAAACTGTCACTTGTTTCTTTGTTTTCCAAGAAATAGGAGAGCATCCAAGCATTACAAAATAAGCCGTTAAAGAACGATGGGTGTGTGGGCAACTAGCCCAATCTGAATTGCAGAAAGCGTATAATTGTAAGTCACTATCACCTCTTATAAGAATCCCTTGGCCTGGCCTCCCCTTCAAATAACGCACCACACGAAGAGCTGTTTCCCAATGTTCCACTTTGGGTTGCTGCATGAACTGAGATAGAAGATGAACAACATAACTTAGCTCAGGTCTGGTGATGACTAAGTAAATCAAACGCTCAATGAGCCTTCGATACTGTTCGGCGTCTGCGTAATTCGGACCACCTTGTATGGCGAGGTGATGATTTGTTTCAATTGGAGTAGGAGCTGGTTTAGCCCCGAGTAATCCAGCTTCACTTATAATGTTAGTAGCATATTTTCTTTGACACAAGAATAGACCTTCATGAGTACAGGCAACTTCAATACCGAGAAAATACTTCAAAACTCCCAAGTCTTTCATATGAAAACAACTTCTCATGTATTGCTTGAAACGAGCAACAACATTGGCATTATTCCCTGCAACAATGAGATCATCCACGTACACAAGAACACACAAATATGCACCATTGCTGTGATATGTGAATAAAGAATAGTCACAATAGGATTGCTTATATAAACCCATAATTACGTAATGCTTTGGCCAATTTTGCGAACCAGTTCCTAGGTGGTTGCCTCAATCCATAGAGAGATTTCCTTAATTTGCAAACCTTCCCTGGTTCTGACGGCAAAAAGCCTGGTAGTAGCTGCATATACACTTCTTCGGCAAGATCTTCATGCAAGAATGCGTTGTGAACGTCCATTTGGTGTAACTCCCAGCCTTTAGCAACTGCTACAGCTAATAATATTCTCACAGTGACCATTTTTGCGACTGGTGCAAAAGTTTCATTATAATCCACGCCTTCAACTTGCCGATTGCCCAAGATAACTAATCGTGCCTTGTATCGCGCAATAGTACCATCAGAGTTATACTTTATTTTGTATACCCACTTGCACCCAATAACTTTCTTTCCTGGTGGTGGTGTTTCTAGGAACCAAGTCTTATTCTTTTCAAGGGCATCAATTTCCTGTTTCATAGCTTTTCGCCACTTTGGATTTTTCACAGCATCAGAATAGTACATTGGTTCGTCTCCTGCACTCACAGCGGCTAGAAATTTTCTATGTCTCTCGGAAAAATTAGTACATGTCACATAGTTAGCTATAGGATATGGCATACCTGAGGAATGTGATGGTGAAGGCTTGCGAGTGATTGTGTGGCATACATATTCATTCATCCAACCAGGAGGCCTACGCATTCGACATCCACGTCCTAGTTGCTCTGTTGATTTTTCATGGTCTTGTTCAGCCCCCACATTACTCCCCCTTGCTTCAGACGTCCCTCTTTCATCACACTGAGGATCATCAGATGTCTCTGTATTTAGCATTTCAACAACACCATCTATTGTAGCTTGTTCTTGATTTCCATCAAATCCTATAACATTACTCAACTCAATGAAAGGATCTTCAAATACATGTTCTTGCTGCATGATGGGTGTAGAATCAATTTCAATGGCGATGTTGGAGAAAGGGAAATTAGTTTCAAAAAATGTCACATCTCGAGAAGTAAAATAATCACCACTTTCTAGATCATATAATCTCCATCCTTTCTTCCTGAATGGATATCCAACAAAAACACACTTTTTGCTACGTTCTCCAAATTTATCTCTATCCTTTCTTTGTACATTAGCATAACAAAGACATCCAAAGATTCTAATATGCTTATAAATTGGTTGTTTGCCAAAAAGCATCTCATAGGGTGTCTTGCCTCCTAGAATGGAATTAGGGGTGCGATTTATCAAGTAAGCTGCTGTCAAAATGCATTCTCCCCAAAATCTTATCGGTAAGTGTGCTTCAAACCTCAAGGCTCGTGTTACATTCAGAATGTGTCGATGTTTTCTTTCCACCCTACCATTTTGTTGTGGTGTATACCCCTAATAGAGGTTTCATGCCATATCCCTTGTTCACCAAAAAATGTTTTCAAACCATTAAACTTAGTGCCATTATCACTATGAAATAGTTTGACTCTTTTATTCAATTGAGTCTGAACCATAATACAAAATTTCTTAACTAACTCAACAACCTCCGTCTTTTCAGCCATTAAATATACCCAAACGGAACGAGAGTAATCATCGACTATGGTAAGAAAGGAATGAGCACCATAAGAAGACGAAGTGCGGTACGGTCCCCAAACATCACAATGAATCAACTCAAAGAAAGTTTTCGCTTTATTTTCACTTAACTCAAAAACATCACGAGTCTGTTTTGCTTTAAAGCATACCTCACAATTCTTATGGTCATTTTTTTTAATATTACTACTACTAATAGAAGGCAATAAACTAACTACTTTTCCA